>BLKM01000053.1:12633-90315 GCA_013340265.1 Coptotermes formosanus
TGTTTGAGAAGATCGGGAACTGCTGATAGAGACAAATGCCCTAGGTGTAGAAAGTGAATAAGATGGCCTTTTATCAAAAATAATTCATGAGCTGTTAGCCACATGTCCATTTTACATAAAAATGTAGCGGGCCCTCATTATGAAGTCATTCAGATAATGTGACAGTTCCTCAGCCTGTCAAGTTTCGTACCTTGGGTGGAATTTCAACTTTAATTGTCATGTTCATATTGGCATTTGAATTGAGTCAGTACCCTTACACACACACACACACACAAACACACACACACTTCTTCAAGGTCCTTTAATATTACCCTACCAACTATGCGTAGATCTTGCTTGTGGTCTCCTTACTTTAATTTTTTAATAGTGAATCTGTTTAGGGGAAATAAATGAGATATTTTCCAATCGGGTGATCCAGTTAGCAGATTGGAGGATTAACATATGAAGTTGAGCCCGTCTGTTATGAAGTGATGCATGCGCAAAGAGGTTCTGCTCAGTGAACTTTACGTGTAACATGTGAAGCAAACTAATGAGCACCGAGGCCCAATTTCTAGGGTGAACCTCCACCACCAGGCACTGCTGTCATTGGCATGCTCTGTGATTCGTCCACCTCAGGAGACTATCTGCAAATGTCTCATTGCACATCCGGAGTGTTGTGCCAGTGACTGTGTCGCTGAGGAAGGCAAGTGTGCCCGATTTGCGGGAAAGGTTTGAGGGTACATCTGTGTGTCTGTGTTCGGGGCTGTAGAATGAAGTTTTAAAAATGTAGCGAAGTCTCAGTAGGATGTACTGGTAGTTTATGAAACTGCACTGTCTGGAGCAGAGGAATGTTATACACAGTTTCATTAATAATTTATGTTGTAGTATTAATGTAACCTTTGAGCTGGGATAGCTCAGTCAGCAGTGACTAGCCAACAGGCTGGATATACAATGAATCGTGGTTCAGTTTCCAGCAGGGACAAGAGTGTTATATTTTTTCCAAAAGTCTAAACTGGCTGTGGGCCCACCCACATTCCTTTTTGTTGGGTACTACAGGCTCTTTTTTGTGGGTGTAAATTATCCAGGGCGTGAAGCTTACCTCTCATTCAATCTCTTGCCGAATTGGAAATGGGTGTAATTTTACCCCTGCTCCCCCATATGTTTTCATGGTGTGCACAGGGACCAGTGTACCTTTTATTTAAAGGGACCTAGCATGAATTGCAAGTTTTCTGTGTGAAATTTGAAGTTGTGGCAGTGTGTATGCAGACTGTCTTCTAGGACGTGGTGCCATGTGGTGCATTAGGTCTGATGACCAAAACAAAGAACAACTGATGAACTGAACAACAAATTCGAGACAGTTTGCCACCATTGCTCTTGACTTCTTAAGGAAAAGTGCTGAAGTCTGCGTCTTGTAAGTTGCAGAAGTGTGTAAAGTGCTGTGGCCTGTGCTGTAATCTGGTACTAAATGGTAGTGTGTGGGTTTTGAAATGGTGAAGGAACTGGAGCAATGTAGGATTCCTTTTAGGAAATACAGACATTTAACTTTATGCATTTACATTTGTAGTTTGATATATGTGCACCAACAATTTGTGTAAACTTGTCTACCAAACTGTATGATGTCTAATCTCGGAAGACTCTAATTGGACAGTTATTATGTATGTCTAAATGTTTTCTGTGTCGTGTTCATGAGGATAGTAGAGGCATTTCATATCATTGTGTAATTGTGAGGGCAATCAAGTCATAAACACATTAGATTCATAATGTCTTTCCCACTAAATAGAATATAAAGCAGGAGATACAAAAATGTGTGTAGAAAGATAAAGGTGTTACAAGGTGACTGCTTTTGGGTTTATGTGAAATCTTATATTGAATAACTGGCACCGTGTTTGTCTGAAATATTTGTAATCACCTACAAAACTGCACAGTATCCTTAATCCAGAAGCCCACTTTCAAATTATTACCCCTCCGCCCCTGCAGAAAAAGCACTCAAAATTTGAACACATATACCTCCCCTCTCCCCACACACCTGTGGCCATAGGTGGTGGAGATGGAGACATACATGCAACCAACATATTGTATTGATTAAGTCATGTACCTTCCAGAAGTGTTGTTGGAAAGAAGAGACACATTTTAACCCTTCTAAGCATGAAGTTGATGTAGTAAATGTCTAAAAAGTGAGTTCCTACCTCACAGAAAACATATTAAGCCAACTTTACAAAAATGTGTGGCTTAGAGAAGTAATTTTAGTTTAATCAGAGAATCATACAAAGTCAATAAATATGTTGTGTGGACAGTGTGCAGAGTTGCTTAGTGTTACAGTGCAGTAGGTGGTAACTATATTTGCCAGTATGTCTTAAAGGGATGAGACATCCTGTAGGGCAGTAATAGCAACGTAACAAAATGTGTGTCTTTATTGTGACCTGTATGATCTGATGCATGTTTGTGTTCACCAGTAGCACTTCTGCAAGACCCAGGGCACTTGGCAGCAGCAGTGGCCACCTTCATGCAAAGAGATAATGTGCACCATCAACAGGCATCCCATGTATGTTAGATTGCCTTTCGTGGATGATCAGTACCATGCTGCTGCCAGAGGTGTTATGCAGACTGTGAAAAAGAAGATAGGTCTTTGCGAGACAGTCATGGTAAGTCCGTACTTTTAAGCCTCTGTACACATAAGGAAAAATTAAATCTAATATGCAAGGGAAATATCTGTTGTAACAGGAGAATGGAGAAAAGTGTGTAATGATGTCCTCTGTGATTTGTACTCCTTACCGAGTATTATGTGGGGGATAAGGTGGTGAAGGATGAGCTGGTTGGGATAGAAGGGAAATATGTACAGGGTTTTGGTGGGGAGATGTGAAGGAAGGAGGCCATGTGGACGGCCTAGTCACAGATATGTGGGTATTATTAATACAGATCATAAAGAAATAAGATGGGAGATCGTCAACCGGATGTATGTGGTTCAGCACAAGGAGATGTGGCAGACTCGTCTGAACATCGTAACAAACTTTTGGGTTCTACAAAACACAGGGAATTCCTTGACTAAATGAGAAACTGTTAGCTTCTCAAGAAGGACTCTGCTACATGGAGTTAGTCAGCCAACTCAACAATTATGACTATTTTGCTGTGTTCGCTGTGTGTTAAAATTAAACTTGCTGTCATTTTGTGTCACTTTCTTTAAATCCTGATGATGGAGAATTCCTTGAAGGTGCAGTATGTTAGTCAGAATTGTTTCCGCCTGTCTGCAGCACCACAGGGTATGACATTCGAAAGGAGAATAATGTTCATTATGCAGGATGAGAGCACTATGATGATCCAAATGAAGTGGCATGTGATGAGAGTTTTGATTTAAATATGAGATGTACAGAAGGCATTGCAGCTGGGATAGTGTGGACAGTACAGTGACAGGGTTACAGGCTGGACAGCCCCGGCTTTGATTCCTGGCAGGGTAGGAGATTTTGTCTGTCCTCCAAAATACTTAGAAAGGCCATGGGGCCTACCCAGTCCACTATTCAGTGGGCACATGTGGCTTGTGCCCCAGGGTTAAATCAGCCAGTAGGAGAGGCTGACCATTCATCTCAACATACTGCCCAGGTTAGGAATGAGTGGAGCAGTACCTCTGTGCCCCTGTTTATGCCTTCATGGTGTGTGTGGGAGAATCTTTACATAACTCATCAGAGAAAGCAGGAGATTAAAATTGTGGATGCTGACCTACAGTCCTGCTCTAAACTTTCTCCAGTTTGTCACTGGAAGTGAGAAGAAACAGAGTAAGGTTATGCACACAATACTCAAAGCACCTCTTTCTTTGTCTGGCCCCCTGTAATTTTGAAGATTTAAGTCTTCTGGGATGTGATGCTGTGTCACTGTGTGAGAAAAGTGTTGGGTATTTTGAGCCGACTTAACCACAGTGGCACATCTCAGAATCGTAGAGTCCAAGTAATACTGCTGTGAGAAGGTGAGATCTATTTTTGATATATGTGTGTGTGAAATATTGTATTTTGTGTTTGATATTCAGTGTTTGTTTGTATCATGGTGCTGCTTGCAGGCGTTCTAGATTGCCAGTAGATTCGAGAGTACACGGAAGTGTTCCTGCAGTGCCATGAGCAAGTGAGACTCGGGGACAACAACACGAGAAAGTAAAGTGAATGTGATAATCACAGCGACATGTGCAGTTAATTTACATGTTGAAATTGCATATCTCCTGTTATAGGTTTTGAATTACTTTTGTGGGTGTTATTATATGCACATTAATTTAGTTGTTTAAGTGTGTAAGGGTGATGTTTTTATGAGCATATATACAGTGTACATATTGACTGATGCATATAAGTATCATACGATTTATTGTGTATGTATAACATTGTATTTGAATGTAAGGGATAGTGTACAATAAAATATGTTTACCATCCCTCCTTCCCCTCCCCCAGTCCTTTGAAGTTGCCCCTTTTATTTGCATTGTTTTTTGCATTTGTGTTCCCTTATGTATAAATTTTATGTGTGGGAGAATGGCGATGTTGCTGTTCAGGGGGGTGGAAGTAGGGGGCAGAAAGAGAAATTGGGGCATCGCAAGGTAAGCAGGGAGAAAAGTTCAGTTATGTTGGTGCTGCAGGTAATGTAGGATAGTAAGCAAGTTAAGCTACGGAAGGTTGGCAGGCGTGGAGAGAGGTGTAGGATTGTTTGAAAATTGCGTTGTAGGGAAGTGGCAGCAGGTATTTCATTTAGTATGGCGATGGGCGAGGCTAGGCATAGTTAGGGAAGGGTTAGATGTAGTTCGATGGCTAGAGGACAGGAGGATCATATTGCAGAGTAAGTTTGATGAGTAAAATAGAGGAGGATCCGTAGGCAGGGATGGGGCTATTTATTGACCTATAATTTATGGAAGGGAAAATTTAGCTGCAGACGGTGGAATATCGCTATGGACCTGTAACGGATAGTGGCAGGACTTTGACGTGCTCGCCATTTTTAGGCGCTCGTTTACGCCTTTCGGGGAAAAACATTGTTCAGGCTGATTACAGGAGGGAAGTTACGCCAGCAGGATTCGCTCTTGCAGGCTATAAATTCTCCAGTGTGGGAAATTATATTTTCAGGTAAGGTCACGCTGTTGTGCTACTGCGGTGTTGCGCCAGCAAGGTGTAGAGTTATAGATGGCGGTATTAGGAGGTATAGCGCGTTCGTTTGTGGGGCTGTTATGTGTGGCGTTTAAATTATCAGGACTACCCGTCGGTTTGGAAATCAACGATTTGGATCCGTTGTGCCTCGAAGCAAATCAAAACGAAAGCGTCTAATGTAACGATGACGCTGGAGGTTAGGTTGTGTCCATGTAGAGATAAGGGTGCCTGCTGTTCAGGTTGGTATTCTGAGTGATGTTCCGACTGTGTCTGATTAGGCAGCAAACACAAAGTGGGGTGGTGTTATGCTGTGTTTGAGATTAGTTGACGATCATCGTCTGAAAGTCAGCAGCCTGGCTGTGCTAAATATGTAGGCAATAGACTGCATATCTGGTTAGGAGAATTTACGTCATGCTACCACTCTTAGTCGTGTTTTCATCTTATTTATTGCTTTGAAGGATGTTAGATTAAGTTGAGGCCGTGTGGTGTAGTTCGTAGTGTCTGTGATAGTGCACAGTATTATTCCTGTGAGGGAAAAGTGGTGATAGGACACTGGCTTTGTTAAAAATGGTAATACTGGGGGGAGTCATGCTGAGTACAATTATGACGGGAACATCATAAATTTTATGAATGTTTTGGTTTTTGTATTAAGGTTTGGTTGAGAAATGATGCTGTAGATTGAGGCTTTTGCAGCGCCACTTTCCCTCTTCTCCACGTGTTGAAGGTTGTTAAATATTAGGTTAGGTGGTAGTGCTGAGTGTCTGTCTTCTGCTGTGAGGGGTTTGTGATCATTGAGTTGAGTTTCATGTGTGTTTTGGAAGCAAGATTTGGCGGGGAGGTGTAATTTGGCCTTTCATTACTTGGGATTTATAGTAAGCCCAGTAAGTAGTGAGAAACACTGAATAAATCCTGTTGCTGATGATAGGATATAGTGGAAGTGGGCAACCTATGGAGTTGGTGTCGTCTAATACAATGTCGATTTTCCAATTTGCTAGCGCTGCCCCGGTTAGTCCTATCGTACAAGCAAATGGAACACGTTATAGCATCGTACCTGAGGAAAGTCTGGGATAAAAAGGACTGGTTATTCGAGGGTCAACATGGATTCAGGACGGGATATTCATGTGAAAGTCAAGTAATCACGGTTTGCCTGGACATTGCACTCACTGGATAACGGAGGCAGGTTAGACGCTAATATCATAGATATGTGGAAGGCTTTCGATTTAGTGCCCCATGATCGGCTGCTTACGAAAATTGCGGCCTCGCGAGTGGACTCGAGGATAGTCGTATGGTTAGGAGTATTCCTTTTGCGCCGCACGCAGAGAGATTAGGGGGGCAATTATCGGAGGAAGTCAGAGTAACGTCAGGAGTACCGCATGGGAGTGTATTGGGTCCTCTACTGTTCCTCGCGTAGGTAAACGATATTTGGAAAAATATTGAGTCAACTGTTAGACTTTTCGCAGATGATTGTATAATATATAGGAAAACTGTAAGTAGTAAAGATATAGAAAAGTTGCAGGTAGATCTGAAGAGGCTGGGGGAGTGGGCGGTTGAAAATGCGGTGGAAATTAATCGAACGAAAAGCAAGGCAGTTAGTTTCACGAGAGCCCATTTGAGGAAACCGCTAAATTATTCGTTACGGGAAATAGTAATTCGAGAAGCGAGCAGTTGCCAATACTTGGAAATAATTTTACGCGGAGATTTTAAGTTGGGTTGCTCAAGTTAATTACACTGTGAAAAAAAGCCTGTAAGATACATTTTGCAATGCGTATACTCAAAAAGGGAAATAGTTACATTAAAGGTTTAGCTTATCTTCCCCCGCATGCATTGGGGTGACCCAATTATGCCATATGGCACACAGCCTGCGCATGCCCTAGAAAGAGTGCGCGTTATGTTGAAATCGGACTGTAATGAAGGGCACTTTACTCTTGATGCCGAAACACTTCTTCGTCCCTATTTCTCCTCGCATTGCAGTGGGATCGCTGAAATACGCCACATGGTGCTCCCTGCAGATTCATTATGTGCAGTGTAAGTTAGGTTGAAATCGGTCAGTAATGAAAGCCACTTTTCTCTTGTAGCCGAAAATGTTTTTCGTTCATATGTCCTCTCGCATTGCAGTGGGGTGACTGAAAAATGACACACGGCACTCTGTGCATGCGCTACCTGCCGTGCAACTTAGGTTGAAGTCGGTTAGTGTTGTAGGGTACTTCACACTTGGGGACGGATGATTTTCTTGTCCCTGTCTCTTGTCACATTGCAGTGGAATGACAAATATTACATGTGGCACTCACTGCACATGCACTAGAAGCAGTGGAAGTTAGGATTAAATCAGTCAGCAATGATGGGCACTTAATTCTTGAGGACGAGACAATTTTCTTCCGTATCTCCCCTCCAACTGCGTTGGGGTGACAAATATGCCACACGGGTTTCCCTGTGTATGTGCTAAGGGCAGTAGAAGTTAGGTTGAAGTCGGTCAGTAATGAAAGATATTTTTCTCTTGAGGACGAAACAGTTCTTCGTATCTCTCTTGGCAACGGAGTGGGGTGAGTGAAATATGCCACATGGCACTCCTGGCGCATGCGTCACTCTCAGTGCAAGTTAGATTGAAATCGGTCGGTAATGAATGGAACTATACTCTTGAGGTCTAAACAATATTTCTTCCGTATTTCGCCCCGCAATGCAGTAGGATGACTGTAATATTCCACATGGCACTCGCTGCCCATGCGTTACTTGCAGAGCAACTTAGGTTGACATCGGGCAGTAATGAAGGGCACTTTACACGTGCACTTTACTCACAAGGCGGAAAATTTTTCGTCCGTATCTACGCTCGCTTAGCAGCTGGGTTAATGATACAGACCGTAGGGCACTCTATGCGCATCCGTTACTTACAATGAGTGTTAGGATGAATTCTATCAGTAATAAAGGGTAGATTACTCTAGGGGCCGAAAGTGTTTCACGTCTTAACTTCCATTCGAATTGCAGTGTCATGTCTGAAATATGCCACGCGGTACTCCCTGCCCTTGCGTTAACAGCAGGCACATTTGTATGAAATTGAAATTGAGGACGAAGCAGTCTTTCGTCCTAACTCCCCTGGCATTGCATTTCTGAGATTCAAATATATCACACGTCACCCCCTTGGCATGCGCTACTTTCAGAGCAAGTTACGTTGAACTCGGTCAGTAATGAAGGGTGTTTTACTCATGAGGCAGAACAATTTTTCGTCTCTATCTCCCCTGGAAATGGAGTGGGGTGATTTAGATATGCCACATGGCACTCCCTGCGCGTGATTTACGAGCAGTGCGCGTTAGGTTAAAATCGGTCAGTAATGAAGGGCTCTTTACCCTCGAGGCCGAAACAGTTTTTCGTCTGCATCTCCACGCGCATTGCAGTCGGGTGACAAATATGCCACATGGCAATCCCTGCGCATGCAACACGAGCTTTGCAATTTTGGTTGAAATCAGCCAGTAATAAAGAGCACTTTACTGTTTAGGCCGAAACAGTTTTTCGTTCGTAACTCCACTCGCATTGCAGTGGGCATACTGAAATATGCCACACGGCACTCACTGCGCATGCGCGGTATGCAGTTTAAGTTAGGTTGAAGTTGGTGAGCAATGAAGAGCACTTTCAATTAAAGGCCGAAACAGTTTTCCGTTTGTATCTCAATTGGAATTGCAGTGGGGTGACTGAAATATGCCACATGGCACTCCCTGCGCAAGCGTTACGTGCAGTACACGTGTGGTTGAAATCGGTTATTAACGAAGCAAACATTACACGTGAGGAAAAACACTTTTTTGTCCTATCACCCCTTGCTATCAGCTTGGTGCCTGAAATATGCGCCGTGGCTCTTCTTGCACATGGGTTACGAGCAGTGCAAGTTAGGTTGAAATTGGTCATTACCCTTTGAAAGCCTAGCGGTAACTTTACGTACCACCGGGCTTAACGTTAAAAAATTCTACGTGGTGCCCACATTGCGTTTATGTGTTTTGTACGGATCTCAGAACAAACAGCAACCTTTGCCTTATAAAACATTAAGAGATTGTTTCTATAACCGAAGTGGAGAGTGTTTACAGCGCGGTACGCACTGAGTCCTTATATAATATAAAACAGGTACGCTCCACCTTTGAACGGTTAATGAAGGGCATTTTACTCTTGAGACCCAACAGCTTTTCGTGGGTATGTCCCCACGCATTGGAGCGGGTTAATAAAATATGCCATATGGCACTCCCTCCGCATGAGTTACGAGCAGTGCACGTTAGTTGCAAATCGGTAAGTAATGAAAGGCACTTCACTGTAGTGGCACTTTACTCAGTTTTCCATCCATGTCTCCCTTCGCATTGGAGAGGAGTGACTGAAATATGCCATGTGGTACTCCCTGCGCATGCGTTACGAGGAGTGCAATTTAGGTTGAAAATGGTCAGTAATGAAGGGCATTTTACTTATAAGGCCGAAAGAGTTTTTCGTCCGTATCTCCGCTCGCATTGCAGTGGGGCGAATGAAATATTCAACATGGGACTCCCTGCGCATGCGGTACGAACAGCGGAAGTTAGGTTGAAAACGGTCAGTAATGAATTGCAATTTACTCTTAAGGCCGAAAGAGTTTTTCGTCTCTACCTCCTTTCCCATTGCCTTGTCGTGGCTGAAATATGACACAAACACTCCCGGTTCATGCGTTAGAAACAGTACAATTTAAGTTGAAATCGGTCAGTAATAAAAGGCACGTTATTTTTTGAGGCCGAAGCAGGCATACGTCTGAATCTCACACCGCATTGCAGTGGCGAGACTGAAATACGCCAAGTAACACTAGATGCGCTTGTGATTCATACAATGATAATTACCTTGAAATCGGTCAGTAATGAAGGACAGTTTCCTCTTGACATGAAAGAGTTTTTCATCCTAGTACAGTTCAACATAAATTGATATCCGTCCGTAGTGAAGAGTGAAGGAAAAACTCTTTCGTCGCCAAGAGAAAAGTGCCCTTAATTACTGACCGCATTCAACCCAAGTTTCATTGCCTTTAGAGAATTCGTATGGAGTACCATGTGGTATTACTCAGTGACCCCACTGCAATCCTAGGGGAGATACGGACGAGAAAATATTTCGGCCTTTAGAGTAAAGTGCCCTTCATTTCTGACCGACTTCAACCTAACATGTAGTGATTATAGTGTATGCGCAGGGAGTACAATGTGGTATTACTCAGTAACCCCACTGCAACTTCAGGGGAGATACGTACGAACATTTTTTTCCCCGCAAGGGTAAAGTGCCCTTCATTACCGGCCGACTTCAACGTAACGCGCACTGCTTGTAGCGCATGCGCAGTGAAAACGATGTGGTATTCCTCAGTGACTCCGCTGCAATCCTATGGGAGATACGGTTTTTTGTCCGTATCTCTTCTCGCATTGCAGTGGGTTGACTGAATTATGCCACATGGCACTCCCTACGCATGCTTTAGGAGCAGTGCAAATAGGTTGAAATGGGTCAGTAATAAAGGCCCGTATACTCTTGATTTCGGAGCAGTTTTTCGTCCGTATCTCCCCCCGCATTGATGTTGGGTGACTGTGCTACGTGAACCCCCCCCCCCCCCTGCGCATGCGTTACGAGCAGTGGAGATTGGTTGAAATCAGTCAGTTGTGAAGGGCACTATATTCTTGAGTGCGAAGCAGTTATTCGTCCGTAACTCCCCGTGCATTTCACTGAGGAGATTGAAATGTATTACACGGCACTCCCTGCGCATGCGCTACATTCAGCGGAAGTTATGGTGCAGTCGGTCAGTAATGTAGGGCACGTTATCCTTGAGGCCAATACAGTTCATCGTCTGTATCTGCCCTCGTATTGGAGTGGGGTGATTGAAATATGCAACATGGCACTCCCTGCGCATGCGTTACCAGCAGTGCACGTTTGGTTGGAATCGCTCATTAATGAAGGCCACTTTACTATTGAGACCGATAGAGTTTTTCGTCCGTAGCTCGTCTCGCATTGGAATCGAGTGACTGAATTGTGCGACGTGGCACTCACAGCGCATTCGTTAAGAGCAGTGCAAGTGACGTCGAATATGATGTGTAATGAATCGTATTTTATTCGTGAGGCCGAAACAGGTTTTCGCCTGTATCTCCCCACGCATTGAAGTGGCCTGACTGAAGTATGCCACATGGCCGTCCCCGCGCATGCGCTATATGCAGTCCAAGTTAGATTGAAGTCGGTCAGTAATAAAGGGCACTTTACTCTTGAGGCCGAAAAAGTTTTCGGCCGTATCTCCACTCGCAATGCAGTGGGGTGACTGAAATATTAATCATGGTACTCCCTGCGCATGCGTGACGAGCAGTGAATGTTAGGATGAATTCGCTCAGTAATGAAGGATACTTTACTCTCGAGGCCGAATCAGTTTTTCGTCCCTATCTCGCCTCGCATTGCAAAGGGGTGACTGATACAGCCTATGTTGCACTCTTTACTCAAGGACTGCAAACAGTGCAAATTTGTTCGAATCCTGTCAGTAACGACGAACACTTTACCCATGCGGCAGCAAGAGCTCTACTCTACTCTACTCTATCAATTTCACGCTTCAATTGCTAATTTTTAATTTAGTTATTAATTTATTTTGCAGTGTGGGTCATTATTACGGGTAATAACACAATTCATGCAGTTCAAGCGATGTCTATTATTACAATCATGTCCGGAGTCTAACCTGTCGCAGAACGGTGGTGTGTTATATATCACTTTTTACTGTGGGAAAGTGGTTCGCCATAAGAAGTTCATTCCATTTCTTTGCATCAGTGATCTGTTCTACTCTCGTCTATTTTCCTGCAAAAAATTGAAGACAATAATGTATATTGGATTAAACACTGAGAGAAGCACTGTGTCAGGAATGCAGTAGATTAATGTTTGTCGAATAACAAGTTCCACAGTGACACCCATTAGAACAGCGGTTTTGACCTGTGGACGATTCGGTCACTTCGGTCATTTGGGTCTCTAGGTTAGGTTAAGTTGGGTTGGATTGGGTTGAGTTTTTGGCTTCTGTTGTTTGGGTTGGGTTGCTTTGTTTGAGTTGTTTTGGTTGCTTTGGGTTGGGTTGTTTTGGGTTACGTTGGGTTGTGCTACGTTAGGTTAGTTAACTTTGGTTAGGTAATTTTAGATTAGGTTAGGTATGGTCAGGTTAGGTGTATTATCTTAGGTGAGGTTAGTTTAAATTTGATTTCCTTAGGTTATGTTGGGTTGCGTTGTGCTACGTTAGGTTAGTTTAGCTTTGATTAGCTAATGTTAGATTAGGTTAGGTGTGTGTGGGTTAGTGTATGTTGCTACTGTGAAATCACAACAACAGTAAACACATTAACGTCAGTCTTTATTCTCGTGGGTATGTACAGTATGATTGCTATATACAGTTGGTGCGTGTCGGATGTATTTACAAGTGTTTCTCCTTTGATATTGTGGCGGCGAAGGTCCGCGTTAGTGAGGTCTGGCAGACGTTACTCTCGTGAAGAAACGGACTCCACTGAATTAGCGCTGTGAGAGCCCAGTTGTGTACTGTGTCAGCCGGTTGCGCGGAGCAGGCTGCGCGGTGTAGAGCCTGGGACAGCTCTGTAGTGCCGAGCAGTGTGTGCTGGTAGATACTGCGGCGCGTTCCGCAGGATGCGAGCTGTAGATGCTGCTACCAGGCCGAGTGGCGGATGATGCTCGGGAGCAGAGCGTGGAAGCTCGTAGCACGTTGAGTCTTGATACTGAACGCTTGATCCGGAGTACTGGAATGCAAGATTTTTGGCTGGAAATATCGCCAACATAGCACGACTCTTCAGCTTGCCCGCCTCGTTGAGTGAGTGACTAGGAACTTCGGCGAGAAGAGACTGACAGGAGCGATTTTTCTCGACGTGGCAAAAGCCTTCGATACCGTTTGGGTCGATGGTCTCCTTTTCAAGTTAGCCACCCTAAACTTCCCCTCCTACCATGTTAAAATATTATCCTCGTATCTCCATAACCGGACGTTCGAGGCAGCTTTCCTAACCGCCACATCCACCCGTCGTTACATGCGTGCTGGAGTCGCGCAAGGCGGACTAGTCTCCCCTGTGCTTTTCAGTCTGTATGTGAACGACATGCCCGTGCGATCCCGCCACATCGATCTGGCCTTGTACGAGGAGGACACGGCCCTTATTGTCACGTCCCGCAAGTCAGCGCTACTCAACAGGTACTTAGAAACTTATCTGATTTACCTAGAGCGGTGGCTGAGAGAATGGAAAATCGCCATTAACGTGTCAAAGAGCAATGCGATTCTCTTTGCTAAGGCCGCCTGGCGAATTCCCCGACCTCGACCGGTTCAGTTCCTAGGACAGCCAATCGAATGGGTCGATACGGTCCGCTACTTCAGAGTGACTCTATATTCACGCCTGACCTGGCGGCCTCATATCGTGCAGGTCAGGAAGAAAGCCTCCCAGCGACTGGGTGTGTTTGGCTCTCTCCTAAACAGGAGAAGCGACCTCTCCATCAGGAACGTAGTTCTGCTCTACAAGCAGCTCATCCGCCCAATGATGGACTATGTGTGCCCCATCTGGAGGTACGCAGCCCGCAGCTACGTCAAGCAGCTGCAGGCTCTCCAGTCCAAGTGTTTTCGCATTGCTACTGGTGCACCGTGGTACATCAGTAGCGGGCGGATTCACGGGGACCTTGGAGTGCCGTCCTTTGAAGAATACACCAGAGCCCTAACCGAGAGTTACGACGCAAATTTAGCTGGTGTGGGGGACCCCTTAGTTGAGCAACTCGGCAGATATTTACGCTGACCGAGGGCCGACGAAAGCTGTCGGATGCGCAAGCTAAGGGATCAGCCGACCCGTCGAGGCCGCATGCAAAATGGCGGACAAGTCGACGTAAAAACGTGCTCGCTACTGACTAACTGGGCGCATTTCGGTCACACTGACTGAGGTTTTACCGTGATTTTCCTCAGTTGTAAGGTAAATGCCAGGGTGAAATTAAAAAAGTCGGGGCACGGCCCGCGAAATCCCCCCTCCCCGCGGGCACGGCGGCTTCACCAAAGTGCCCACTTCGAATACATTACGCGATTTGCCACCCTGGGTTCAACTCCCAGGCAGCCATGCAACCAAAGTTTTCCCCCCTCAGATAGGAAGACTATGTGCTCCTAGAGCCGTAGCCTTTAGCGTACCAAGTCCCCGTCGCGAATCAGGACTATAAACAGTTAGCGTAAGCGAATCTCCGTTATAGAGTAAGGTGTCTGTTTTAGAGCCCAGCGATGCGTTTAAACGCAGGAATGGCTATTCAGACAAAGGAACGCCCTTAGTTACCTCTTTGGTTGGTTGGTTGGCAAAATGAATATCGGCTCCTCACAGCTGTGCCCACCCTCCCTTCTGGGGCGGAATTCCGGATCCAGCGTTCAGTATCAAGATTCAAAGTGCTACGAGCTTCCACGCTCCGCTCCCGAGCATCATCCGCCACTCGGCCTGGTAGCAGCATCTACAGCTCGCATCCTGCGGAGCACTCTGCAGTATCTACCAGCACACACTGCTCGGCACCATAGAGCTGTCCCAGGCTCTACACCGCGCAGCGTGCTCCGCGCAACCGGCTGACACAGTACACAATTGGGAGCTCACTGCGCTAATTCAGTGAGTCCGTTTCTTCACGAGAGTAACGTCTGCCGTACCACACTAACGCGGACCTTCGCCGCCACAGTATCAAAGGAGAAACACTTGTAAATACATCCGACACGGACAACTGTATATAGCAATCACCTGTATATATCGACGAAAATAAAGACTGACGTTAATGTGTTTACTGTTGTTGTGATTTCACAGTAGCAGCATAGAGTAACCCTCATTATTGGTGACCGCGACTTGATCTGACGAGAGACGTGACATAGCACAGACAAAATGACCGAACCAGCAGACGACTCACTGGGAGCTACACTATACCGAGTGGCTGTACGACTGCCACCCTTCTGGCCCGACCGCCCAGCCCTCTGGTTTGCGCAAGCTGAGGCGCAGTTCGATCTAGCAGGCATCACGCGCCAGTGGACGAAATTTAACTACGGGGTGTCCCAGCTCCACCAACAGCACGCCGCCAAGGTGGAAGACATAATAACAGCCCCGCCGGAGCACGAGCCGTACGACCGGCTAAAAGCAGAGCTGGTCCGCCGGCTGTCCACCTCACGCGAACAGCGCGTGAGGCAACTCCTGTCTCACGAGGAGATGGGAGACAGGAAGCCATCGCAGTTCCTCCGCCACTTAAAGGGACTCGCGCCAGGCGTCCCAGCCGACTTTTTGCGCACGACCTGGGCCAGCCGTCTCCCACAACACGTCCAGGCCATATTTGCGGGCCACACCGAGGGCAGCCTGGACTCCGCTTCGCACCTAGCTGACAGGATTTGCAAGGTCGCGCCACAGCCCACCACAGCTAGTGTCTGACTCCCGACAACCCCAGCGGATTGCATGAAGGTATTGAAGAGCTCTCCCGCCAGGTGGCCTCGTTACGTGCGACCCACGCACGCAGACGCCCCCGCTCGTCCTCCCGCTCGAGCGACAACCACCGCAGCACCACCCCTGGCAACTCGCCCACCCGGCACGACATCTGTTGGTACCACAGACGTTTCGAGGACGACGCACGAAAATGCAGTCCGCCATTTTCCCGCCAGCAGGGAAACTTCGCCAGCAGTCGTTGAGGGCGGCAAACGTCTGCACCACGGCTACAGGCCGCCTCTTCGTAACAGACCGGTTGCGCAAGCAGCGCAATCTCGTGGACACCGGTTTTGATCTGTGCGTCTTCCCGCGTAAGCTCCTCCCGGAGCGCAGGGAGTGCACAGATTACACCCGGTAAGCGGCCAATGGGACCACTATACCCACATATGGATGGATCTCACAGAGCCTGAACCTGGGACTACGCCGCGAATTCACGTGGCGTTTCGTGTTAGCTGACGTCCAGTTACCCATCATCGGGGTGGACCTGCTGTCCTACTATGGTCTCCTCGTCGACTTCAGGAACAACCGCCTCCTCGACGGGGTGACATCACTATCCACGCCAGGCAACACTGCACCATCATCAGTCCGGAGTGTGTAAACCATCGCAACCAACGCCACTACAGGGAGCCTCATGGTGGAATTCCGGAGCTGACTAGACCATCAGGGGTCGACCGTGAGGTTCGGCAAAACACTACACACCACATCAGGACGACACCCAGCCCACCTGTAGCCTGCCGCCCCCGCCGCCTTGCCCCCGACCGCCTTGCGGTCGCCAAGGCAGAATTCGACGCCATGCTGAGAGACGGAACAGCACGTTGCGCTGAGGGACCATGGTCATCTGCTCTTCACCCCGTACCCAAGAAGGACGGCGGTTGGCGGCTATGTGGGGATTACTGAGCCCTCAACGCACGCACTATCCCTGACCGTTATCCCATCCGCCACATCCAGGATTACGGCCATCACATTTCAGGCTGCACGATCTTTTCCAAAATTGACCTGGTGCGAGCTTATCACCAAATCCCCATTCATCCTGAGGATATTAAAAAATCTGCCATTACTAGTCAATTTGGCCTTTTTGAATTCCCCTTCATGTCCTTTGGCTTAAGGAACGCAGCCCAAACCTTCCAACACTTCATGGATGAAATCCTGAAAGACCTGGACTTCTGCTTCGCCTATTTAGACGACATCCTTGTCTTCAGCCATTCTCCCGAAGAGCACAACAAACAACTCCATTCCCTCTTTACCCAACTCAAAACCTACGGAATCCTTTTGAACCCCTCCAAATGTGTTTTCCGCGTCCCGGAAATATCCTTTCTAGGCTACAAGATCTCATCCCACGGTTCCCAGCCTCTCCCCGAACGCATAGCCCTCTTCGATCCTTTCCCCCTCCCAAGGCAGTCAGCCAACTCCGACGCTTCTTGGGAATGCTGAACTTCTACAGACGATTCCTCCCCCACGCTGCGTCCATTCAAGCTCCTTTCCACGAAGTCCTTCCCGGCCCAGAGTTAAGGGTTCTCATCCCGTTTCCTGGGCTCCGGCACTCCACACGGCTTTCGACGAGTATAAAGCAAACCTCTCTCAAGCCGCTCTACTGGCACACCCAGATTCGACTGCTCCACTCGCCCTAGTTACGGAGGCTTCAACCTCCGCCATGGGCGCCGTCCTCCAAGATGTCTGGCAGCCCCTCGCCTTCTTCTCCAGGAAGCTCAGTACTGGGGGGGGGGGGAATACAGAACATGCGCAGGGAGCTCGTGGCGATACACGAGGCTGTCCGACACATTCGCCACATTCTGGAGGCCCGTTACTTCACCATCCTGACGGACCACAAGCCGCTAACATTCGCCTTCCAGCAGAAGAGGGACAACTGCTCGCCTCGACAGTTTAACCACCTGGACTACATCTCCCAATTTACGACGGACATTCGTCACATATCCGGTCGGGACAACACCGTTGCTGATACGCTGTCCCGTCTAGAGTCCGTCGCCTCGCCAGCAACCCCCGAGGCACTAGCAGCAGTTCAGGACGAAGACAAGGAGATAACCAGTCTGCTGTCAGGGACTACAGCACTGCGGCTGCAGAAAATCCACATCCTAGGTACTGCCGTCTCACTCTACTGCGACATGGCCGGAGCAAAACCACTACCTTACGTCCCTTCTCCTGTCCGCCTTCAGGTATGTGACTCCCTTCACTCCCTTAGTCACCTAGGAATCAAGGCTAGGCTAAGCTCGTCTCCCAACGCTTCGTGTGGCCAGCCATTCAAAAAGACTGCCGCACTTGGCCCCGAGCTTGCCAACCCTGCCAGCGCTCCAAAGTGTCCCGCCACACTATCACGCCCTTTGGCAACTTTCCCCTCCCGGCTCCTCGTTTTCTCCATATCCACATCGACCTCGTCGGTCCTCTGCCTTCCTCGGCAGGATTTCAATACTGCCTCACTGCAGTGGACCGCTTCACTCGCTGGCTGGAAGCCTTCCCTATCCCTGACATCACCGCAGAGACAGTATCTCGTGCCCCGCTCTCCGGTTGGATATCCCGCTTCGGTTGCCCGCAGACAATAACTACAGACCAAGGACGCCAGTTCGAGTCCCAGCTCTTCCCTGTCTGGCCAAGATATGTGGCATCCACCTCTGCCGGAGAACCCCCGACCATCTCGCCGCCAATGGCCTCGTGGAACGTTTTCACTTCACAGTGAAAGCGGTCATCATATGCCATGCGGACGAGCAATGGACCGAGGCCCTGCTGCTAGTTCTCCTCGGCATACGCTCGGCCTACAAGGAGGACTTGGAGACATCTGTAGCCGAGCTCGTCTATGGTGAGTCACTTCGTGCCCCGGAGAGCTCCTGGCACCAACCACGCCTACGGTAGAGCCAGCGCACTTCATAGAGCAACTCCGCCACCACATAAGCCAGCTTCGCCCGGTCCCGGCACCACGCCACTCATCCCCTGCCACATTCATCCACAGGGATCTCAAAGATGCCACACATGTCTTTCTTCGGCAGGACACGATATTCCGCGCCCTGACCCTCCATAGAGCGGCCCGCAAAAAGTTATCGCCTGCACGGAGAAAACATTTAAGATTACCGTGCGCGGCAAGCAGATCATCGTGTCGGCAGATCGCGTGAAGCCAACTTACATCTTCCCAGAGACGCGACACGGCACCTCCACCAGCAGCGGCAGCGGCACTACATCAGCTCTGCCACATACTGCCCCAGCAGCTGAGAACACACCTTCAACGCGGCCTCCGCGGACTACACGCTGTGGTCGCAGTGTCCGCTATCCAGCACGATTCGAGGCCTGAGAACGTTTCTCCGCGAGGGGGTGATGTAGGAATATCCCCAAAAATACAAAAGGGCCCTTTCCAACCAACCAACAAAAGAGCTAACTAAGGTCGACGTCCCTTTCTCTGAGTAGCCATTCCTGCGTTTTAACGCATCGCTGGGCTCTAAAAGAGACACCTTACTCTATAACGGGGATTCGCTTACGCTAACTATTTATAGTCCTGATTCGCGACCGGGACTTGGTACGCTAAAGGCTACGGCTCTAGGAGCACATAGTCTTCCTATCTGAGGGGGGAAAACTTTGGTTGCATGGCTGCCTGGGAGTTGAACCCAGGGTGGCAAATCGCGTAATGTATTCGAAGTGGGCACTTTGGTGAAGCCGCCGTGCCCGCGGGGAGGGGGGATTTCGCGGGCCGTGCCCCGACTTTTTTAATTTCACCCTGGCATTTACCTTACAACTGAGGAAAATCACGGTAAAACCTCAGTCAGGGTGACCGAAATGCGCCCAGTTAGTCAGTAGCGAGCACGTTTTTACGTCGACTTGTCCGCCATTTTGCATGCGGCCTCGACGGGTCGGCTGATCCCTTAGCTTGCGCATCCGACAGCTTTCGTCGGCCCTCGGTCAGCGTAAATATCTGCCGAGTTGCTCAACTAAGGGGTCCCCCACACCAGCTAAATTTGCGTCGTAACTCTCGGTTAGGGCTCTGGTGTATTCTTCAAAGGACGGCACTCCAACCAGCCAAAGAGCTAACTAAGGGCGGAGACTTGCGCGAAGCGCAAGTCGACGTCCCTTTGTCTGAGTAGCCATTCCTGCGTTTTAACGCATCACTGGGCTCTAAAACAGACACCTTACTCGATAAAACGGATTCGCTTACGCTAACTGTTTATAGTCCTGATTCGCAACAGGGACTTGGTACACTTAAGGCAACAGCTCTGGGAACACATACACTTCCTCTCTGGGTCGGGGGGGGGGGGGGGAATTGGGTTGGATGGCTGCCTGGGAGTTGAACCCAGGGAGGCAAATCACGTAATGTATTGGAAGTGGGCACTTTGGTGGAGCCGCCGTGCCCGCGGGGAGGGAGGTTTCGCTGGCCGGGCCCCCAATTTTAATTTCACCCTGCCATTTACCTTACAACTGAGGAAAATCAATGTTAAACCTCAGTCAGGGTGACCCAAATGCGCTCAGCTAGTGAATAGCGAGCACGTTTCGACGTCGACTTGTCTGCCATTTTGCATGCGGCCTCGACTAGTCAGCTGATCCCTTAGCTTGCGCATCCGGCAGCTTGCGTCGGCCCTCGGTCAGCGTAAATATCTGCGAGTCGCCGAAATAAGGGGTTCCCCACACCAGCTAACTTTGAGTCGTAACTCTCGGTTAGGGGTCTGGTGTGTTCTTCAAAGGACGGCACCCCAAGGTCCTCGTGAATCTGCCAGCTACTGATGTACCACGGTGCACCAGTAGCAATGCGAAGACACTTGGACTGGAGAGCCAGCAGCTGTTCAACGTAGCTGCGGGCTGCGCACCTCCAGATGGGGCACGCATAGTCCATCATTGGGCGGATGAGCTTCTTATACAGCAGAACTCCGTTCCTGATAGACAGGCCGCTTCTCCTGTTTGGGAGACAGCCAAGCACACCCAGTCGCTGGGAGGATTTCTTCCTGACCTGTACGATATGAGGCCGCCAGCTCAGGCGAGGAATTGGAGTCACTCCCAAGTAGCGGGCTGTATCGACCCATTCGATTGGTTTTCCTAGGAACTGAACCGGTCGAGGTCGGGGAGTTCGCCAGGCGGCCTTAGCAAAGAGCTTCGCAGTGCTCTTTGAGACGTTAATGGCGATTCTCCATTCTCTCAGCCATCGCTCTAGGTCACTCAGATAATTTTCTAAGTACCTGATGAGCAGCGCTGACTTGCGTGGCGTGGCTATAATGGCCGAATCGTCCGCCTACAGGGCCAGCTCGACGTGACCGGAAGGCACAGGCATGTCGTTGACATACAGACTGAAGAGCACATGGGAGAGTAGTCCGCCCTGCGCTACTCCAGGACGCATGTGACGACAGGTGGATGTGGCGGTTAGGAAGGCTGCCTCGAACGTCCGGTTATGGAGATACGTGGATATTTTAACAAGGTAGGAGGGGAAGTTTAGGGCGGTTAACTTGAAAAGGAGACCATCGACCCAAACGGTATCGAAGGCTTTTGCCACGTCGAGAAAAATCGCTCCTGTCAGTCTCTTCTCGCCGAAGTTCCTAGTCACTCACTCAACGAGGCGGGCCAGTTGAAGAGTCGTGCTATGTTTGTGTCTGAGTCCAAACTGCTCATGACGCAGTAGCCCGCGCCCGCTTACTTCGCTTAAGATCTTTTCGAACAGTTTGCCAGTCGTATCTGGCAAACTAATAGGCCGATACGACGAGGGGTGTGACGGGTCCTTTCCAGGTTTCAGGATGGAAATCATGTGGGCGTCTTTCCGTACTGGTAGGAAGTCCTGCGCTAGAAGCGCTGCTTTGAATATCGCCACGAGGAGGCTTATAGCCCGCTGCGGAAGGTGCTTCAGAGCCCTGTTCGGTAAACCGTTGGGGCCTGGAGCTTTGCCGACCTTGGGACCCTGAATGGCGTCCTGGTCCTCCATGGGGTTGGTTAACTTAGGCTCACTTGCAGGGGCATAAGAGTATGCTTGCAGTGCCTCGGCAACCTTCTCAATAACTGCCGGATCCGACGGGGCATTTACCAGCTGAAACTGAGACTCAAGACTGTCAGCCAGGGCTTCTGCTTTCTCTGGGTCAGAGAGAGCAGTTCCGCCCGGAGTGACGAGGGGTGGTGCGGGAGTGGGAACTCTCATCACCCACCTTGTCATCTTCCACAGCGATTGGTCCTCGGGGTCAAGGCTCTCCAGCGTGCCCCTCCACTGGTCGTTGCGCCACTCATTTAGGTGGTGGGTCACAGACCGCTGAAGACGGTTGACCTCAGCTTTCAGAACAGGGTCCCTGGTGATTTGCCACTGCCTCCTCAGCCTGTTCTTCAGGCGTATTTCATCCTGAATACATCCCGGTGTTGGGGGCCGTGTGTCATCACGAGGGCGACTATCAGGTGTCGACGCCGCCAGCGCCTCCAAAATTGCACTGGACATTTCCTCCACGCACGTGTCGATTTCCCCCTCGTTCGGCAGCAACGGGGTGGACGGTAGCCGCTCTTCTAAGCTGGCCTGAAAGTTGACCCAGTCGGTCCGCCTGTAGTCAGGTCGGGCTGGCAGGTTGCGAAAGGATGATCGGCACGTCGTGTCGATCAGTACAAGAAGGTGATCTTAGCTTAATGCTGAGCACGCCGTCAGATACAGTGGGAAGGTTAGGTCCTTGATAATTACGATGTCTAAGACATCGGGGGTAGGCGCGGAGTTATACGGGAGTTTGGTGGGTGAGTCCGGCCCGTAAATAAAACAGGAGTTTCCGCTAGCGTAATCACGCAGAAGCTTGCCCCTCGTCGTGGTTAGCCGCGAATTCCAGTCTACATGCTTGGCATTGAGGTCCCCCGCCATCAAGTCAGGAAACCCTCCGCCAAAGCATGCTGACAGGTCCGATCCGACTATGGTCCGGGAGGGCGAGATGTACACTGCCAATATTTTAAGAGGGCCACTAGCCAACATAATGTGTATGGCAGTTGCGTCTAACTGGGTCAAAACGTGGACGGGTTCATCGTAGTGATCTATAATCCGACGGACCAGTATTGCTGTTGCGCCTCCCCCTGTGGGCCGGTCTGTTGGGTGCCAAACATAGTTTGCAAGCCGAAAGACGTCTCTCTCTTTCAGATGAGTTTCTGTCAAGAGACAGATATCGACTCCGTGCTGACTGAGGGAATGTTCCAGTTCCAGCTTCCTGCCGCGAACACCATCGGCATTCCAGCAGGCCAACCGCAGAGCTTTCACAACGTTCATCCTTCTAGGCCGTGCTGCCATATTCGGCTACAAAGAGGACAACGATTTTAAGGACCGCCCGCGAGGAGTCCGCCCCTGAAGGGAGGGTGGGCGCCGATGTAAGGAGCCGACGCGTCAGCTCCACACAAGCGTCGTTGGGAAGGGTATCGAGTAAGTCGGAGATCTCCTCGATGGGCGAATGTGTAATTTGAGGTGCGGGCGTAGAAGTAGTGGGGTTTACGATTTTAGGTGAAGACTTACCAGCCTTCACCTTTTCCTGCGTATTTTTCACTTGGGCCTGCCTGAGAACCTTCGTGCATTTCAGAGCAGGATTGGCAGCTGCGCCGCCTTTCTTACTTACGAACACTTTGCTCTGATCAGGAGCTGCAGTGACCGATTTAGGGGAGGGTTCAGGAAGGGTTGGGACGGTAGCCTTCGCAACGCGGCCCCCTTGAACGACGTGGTTCCAGCCGGGTCGTAGGCTCTCCTGTTCCGCCGCTGGTCCCGCCCTCGCAGGTTTCGGCGCGGCTGGTCGGCCGGTAGCACCACTCGCTTGCCTGCGCTCAAGCTGTGCCCGCTTCACAAGCGCTGCTTTGGCTTCTTTCCACTTTAAGAAATCCCGATAATTGGCTGTGTGGTTACCCCCACAGCTGCAGCATTTAACCTGCTGCTTGGGGGTTGAGCACTCCCCAGAAAGGTGTGCCTGGCCACAGGCAACGCAATGGGTTGGATACACACAGTTGCGCTGAGTGTGACCGAACCGCTGGCAACGCTTGCACTGCAGGGGAGCCTTGGGTGCAACATACGACTCCACCGAAATTCGCAAACCGCAGAGTTCAGTTAAGGAGTGCATTTTCTTGGCTTCCGCTCCTTGCGCCACCGACACTATGAAGTGCGGTGTCAGGGGGCGGTCTCGGGCTACATCCTAATCGCGGCGCCCAGAGCGGAGCTGTAAGACGCCCTGGACATGAATGCCCAGAGTCTCCAGCTTCTCCCGAGCAACGCTCTCAGGCATGTGTTTGCCGAGATTCTTTAGCAAGAGACGGACGCATCGGTCCTCCGGGAGAGAAAACGTGTGAAAACTCACACCCTTGCTCCCATCCAGGGACCGCAGCGCACTTACCGTGGCTCGGAAGCCATTGGCCGTCTTTGGAACCAGCATAAGTCTCTCGCCCTTCATCTAGGCTGAGAGACCGCTGGGGCAAGGCTCCCCCAACCATGCCAAGAATCCACGGGTATCCGTGACCCCTGAAACATAGATAGGAGTCTTGTTGTGCCTCTCGCCTGCGGGAATTACCGTGGTAGTCTCCATGGGGGTGTCAGGAGTGGTCCCAGCTGGTATGTCACTCAGAGGCCCGGACACGTCTCCAAGAGACGTGCGCCTAAAGCCTGCCTCAGATGAGGCAGCAGGTTCGGAAGGACCGGATCCATTGGCTGTGGGCTTGAGCGGCCCACTTTCCTGACGTAGAACGGCGTGTCCGGCCACCACCGCGGCATACGCCGGCCCACCCTCCATCGGACGGGGCTGCCGGCTGGTCCCGGCAGTCAGTTCATCCGCGGCACACACTGCCGCAGATGCTTCCACGGCCAGCGCACTGGGCGCTGGGCACCTTGCAGCGGGTTCAGTCACACCGTCTGAAGTGGAAAGCTAGGTGGCTTTCCTTTTTCCCGCAGGCAGCTGCAGCGGCTTTTTGGAGGACTGAACCTCATCCACAACCTCGCCGGACGGCTTTGCCTTGCCTGGCGCAAGGGCCTTTCTCCTCTTGCTCGCCGCCATAGCCCTCCTCAGCTCCCGCAGAAGAGCTGGGGACAGCTGAAGCGTGGAGATAGCCTTCATAAAGGCCAGTTCCTCCTGCTTCAGCATAGCGCTAAAAGCAGGGGGATCGTACTCCTCTACTACTATCCCCTCTTATCCACTGAAGGACAAGAGAAGCAGCAGCAAACAGGATTACTCCTCGGGAGCAGTGAGTACTCCAACCGACAACAGTACGTGAGCACCCGCTTAAAGAAACTTACTCTTGAACTTACTCCTTGCGAAGCGCACCAGACCACTGCCAGTACCACACTCAGCCGCACCCGCACCGGCACTCCAAGGTCCTCATGAATCGTCCTGTTAATTATGTACCACGGTTCACCAGTAGCAATGTGAAGACACTTGGACTGGAGAGCCTGCAGCTGCTTAACGTAGCTGCGAGCTGCGTACCTCCAGATGGGGGCGGATGAGCTGCTTATACAGCAGAACTCCGTTCCTGAGGGAGAGGCCGCTTCTCCTGTTCAGGAGAGAGCCAAACACGTTACGTCCTTGATAATTACGATGTCTAATACATCGGGGGTAGGCGCGGAGTTAGTTGCTGCAGCCCCGGCAGTTGGCCGTGTGGTTGCCCCCGCAGCTGCAGCATTTAAGCTTCTGCTTTGGGGTCGAGCACTCCTCTAATAGGTGAGTCTCCCCGCAGACAACGCACTGGTGTGCATAACCGCAGTTTTGCTGCGTGTGGCGGAAGCGCTGGCACCGCTTGCACCGCACAGGACCTTTCGGCTCTACGTACGTCTGCACTGACACCCTTAGCCCGCATAGTTTAGACAAGGAGCGCACCTTCTGAACTCTCGGTCCTCGTGCCACCGACACGATAAAGTGCGGGGTCAGGGGCCGATCTTTGGAGGCGTCCAGATCACGGGTCCCAGAGCGCAGCTGCATCACTCCCTGGACACATACGCCCAGGGCCTCCAGCTCCTTACGGACGACGTTCTCCGGCATTTGCCTGCCAAGATTCTTGATTAGGGGGCGCACCTGTCGATCCTCGGGGAGGGAGAAAGTGTGAAAACTCACACCCTTGCTCCCATCGAGGGATCGGAGGGCACTCACCGTGGCCCGAAAGCCGTCCGCTGTCCCTGGGACAATCATCAGTTTCTCGGCCTACAACTGGGCCGAGAGACAGCTGGGGCACCGGCTCCTTAACCAGGTAAGAAAGCCGTGAGTATCAGACACTCCCGAAACAATGATGGGCGTCTTGTTGGGTCGCTCGCCGGCGGGCCGACCGTATTAATCAAGGTGGTGCCAGCTGGCATGCCATCCAGAGTCCCGAACATGTCAGTCGACATGCGCCTAGAGGCTGCCCCAGAGGAGACTGCGGGCTGGGAGGTATTCGAGCCCTTGGCTGAGGGCTTGGGCGGCCCACCTGACTGCTGCGGGTTAGCGTACCCAGCAAGTACCGATGCGTAGGCTGGCCCATTTCTGCCGGGAAATTGCCTTGCAGGAAGCAGCTGCCTCCCCAGAAGTGCCCGGCGCGCACGGCCCGTCAAGCGGGTTGGGTGCCGGTCGTCTAGTCGCAGGCCCCGATGAGCCGTCTGAGCTTGAATGCTCTTCGGACTTTCTCTTTGCCGCCGGGTTCTGCAGCGGCTTGCCGGACGGTTGAGCCATACTCGCAGCACTAGAGGCCGTAGGATGGCCCTTGGAGGCGACCACACTGGGTGGTTTGACCTTGCTAGGCGCACAGGCCCTGCTCCGCTTCCGCGCAGCCATCGCTTTCCGCAGCTCTCTTAGGAGAGAGCTCCATCGTAGAAATAGCCTTAACAAGTGCTAATTCCTCCTGCTTCAGTATTGCGCCGATAGCAGGGGGACCGTACTCCTCAACTGCTATCCCCTCTTATCCACTGCAGGACAAGAGAAGCAGCAGCAAACAGGATTACTCCTCGGGAGCAGTGAGTACTCCAACCGACAACAGTACGTGAGCGCTGGCTTAAGAAACTTACTCTAAAACTTACTCCTTGCGAAGCGCACCAGACCACTGCCAGTACCAGACTCCTCACCGCACCGCACCTGCCGGTCCTTTCCGCACAGTACAGCGGTAGTCAGTCTCTCCACCACTGCAACAAGCTGTTCCTGCAAGCCAATTGCAGACGGGCAGCCCAGCGACGGCCAACAATAAAAGGCGACATTTCCAGCCAAAATGAATACAAGACGTGATTTGCCACCCTGGGTTCAAAACCCAGGCAGCCATCCAACCAAATTCCCCCCCCCAGATAGGAAGTCTATGTGCTCCCAGAGCCGTAGCCTTCAGCGTACCAAGTCCCGGTCGCGAACCAGGACTATAAACAGCGTAAGCGAATCCCCGTCATAGAGTCAGGTGTCTGTCTTAGAGCCCAGCGATGCGTTAAAACGCAGGAATGGCTACTCAGGAAAAGGGACGTAGACTTGTGCTTCGCGCAAGCCTCCGCCCTTAGTTAGCTCTTTTGTTGGTTGGTTGGTTGGCAAAATGGTGCATTCCAGCATTCCAGATCCAGCGTTCAGTACCAAGATTCAACGTGCTACGAGCTTCCACGATCGGCTCCAGAGCACCATCAGCCACTCGGCCTGGTAGCAGCACCTACAGCTCGCATCCTGCGGAACGCGCCGCAGTATCTAACAGCACACACTGCTCGGCACCACGGAGCTGTCCCAGGCTCTCCACCGCGCAGCCTGCTCCGCGCAACCGGCTGGCACACTACACAACTCGGCGCTCATTGCGCTAATTCAGTGGAGTCCGTTTCTTCACGAGGGTAACGTCTGCCGGACCTCACTAACGCGGTCCTTCGCCGCCACAATATCAAAGGAGAAACACTTGTAAATACGTCCGACACGGACCAACTGTCTATAGCAATCATACTGTACATAGCGACGAGAATGAAGACTGACGTTAGTGTGTTTACTGTTGTTGTGATTTCACAGCAGCAACATACACTAACCCACACATACCCAACCTAATCTAACATTACCTAATCAAAGCTAGACTAAACTACCGTAACCCAACCCAACCCAACCCAACGTAACCTAAGCACATCAAATTTAAACTAACCTCACCTGAGCTAATATACATAACCTAACCATACCTGACCTAATCTAAAGTTACCTAACCAAAGATAACTAACCTAACGTAGCACAACCCAATCCAACATAACCTAAAAACATCAAATTTAAACTAACCTCACCTAAGCTAATATACATAACCTAACGATACCTAACCAAATCTAAAAGTACCTAACCAAAGATAACTAACCTAACGCAGCACAACCCAACGTAACCCAAACCAACCCAACCCACACAACCGAAGCCAAAAACCCAACCCAATCCAACCCAACTTAACCTAACCTAGAGACCCAAATGACCAAAGTGACCGTATCGTCCACAGGTCAAAACCGCTGTTCTAATGGGTGTCACTGTGGAACTTTCCATTTGACAAGCATTAATCTACTGCATTCCTGACACAGTGCTTCACTCAGCGTTTAATTCAATATACATTGTTGTGTTCAATTTTTTGCAGGAAAATAAACGCCAGCAGAAGAGATCACTGATGTAAAGAAATGGAAGGAACTCCTTATCCCCATGGTGAACCACTTTCCCACAGGAAACAAGTGATATATAACACACCATCGTTCTGCGACAGATTAGACTCCGGATGTGATTGTAATAATAGACATCGCTTGAACTGCATGAATTATGTTATTACCCTTAACAATTACCTACACTGCAAAATAAATGAATAACTAAATTAAAAATTAGCAATTGAAGCGTGAAATTGATAGACTAGAGAGGGATGAAAAGCTCTTGCTGCCGCATGGGTAAAGTGTTCGTCGTTACTGACAAGATTCGAACAAATTTGCACTGTTTGCAGCCCTTTAGTAAAGAGTGCAACATAGGCTGTATCAGTCACCCCTTTGCAATGCGAGGCGAGATAGGGACGAAAAACTGATTCGGCCTCGAGAGTAAAGTACCCTTCATTACTGAGCGAATTCATCCTAACATTCACTGCTCGTCACGCATGCGCAGGGAGTACCATGATTAATACTTCAGTCACCCCACTGCAATGCGAGTGGAGATACGGCCGAAAAACTGTTTCGGCCTCAAGAGTAAAGTGCCCTTTATTACTATCCGACTTCAATCTAACTTGGACTGCATATAGCGCATGCGCGGGGACGGCCATGTGGCATACTTCAGTCAGGCCACTTCAATGCGTGGGGAGATACAGGCGAAAACCTGTTTCGGCCTCACGAATAAAATACGACTCATTACACATCAAATTCGACGTCACTTGCACTGCTCTTAACGAATGCGCTGTGAGTGCCGCGTCGCACAATTCAGTCACTCGATTCCAATGCGAGACGAGCTACGGACGAAAAACTCTATCGGTTTCAATAGTAAAGTGGCCTTCATTAATGAGCGATTCCAACCAAACGTGCACTGCTGGTAACGCATGCGCAGGGATTGTCATGTGCCACTTCCCACAGTCACCCAACATCAATGTGGGGGGAGATACGGACGAAAAACAGCTTCAAAATCAAGAGTATAAGGGCCTCCATTACTGACTCATTTCAACCTAGTTGCACTGCACGTAACGCATGCGCAGAGAGTGCCATTTGGCATGCTTCAGTCACCCCACTGCAATGCGAGAACAGATACAGACGAAAAATCGTATCTCCCCTAGGACTGCAGCAGGGTCACTCAGGAATGCCACATCGTACTCTCTGCGCATGCGCTAAAAGCAGTGCAAGTTGCGTTGTAGTCGGCCAGTAATGAAGGGCACTTCACTCTTGAGGTGGGATCAGTCTTCCGTCTGTATCTCCCCTAGGATTGCAGTGGGGTCACTGATTAATATCAATTTGTACTCCGCGCCCATGCGCTATAAGCAATGCATGTTAGGTTGAAGTCCGTCAGTAACGAGAGGCGCTTTACATTTCATGACGAAAGAGTTTTTCGTCGTTAACTCCCGACGATTGAAGTGGGGTCACTGACTAATACCACATGGTACTTCTTGCGCATGTGCTAAAGGCAGTGCAAATTAGGTTGAAGTCGGTCAGTAATGGTGGCCACTTTAGTTCTTAGTCCGAAACAGTTTTTCCTCCTCATCTCGCCAAGGGTGGAATTGGGGTCACTGTAAAATACCAATTTGTACTCCCTTCGTATGCCCTACAAGCAGTGCAAGTTATGCTGAAGTCGGACAGTAATGAAGGGCACTTTACTCTTGAGGCAGAAACAGGTTTTCGTCCGTATTTCCCCTAGGATTGTTGTGGGGTCACTGAGTAATACTACATTGTACTCCCAGCGCATTCGCTGCAAACAGTGCAAGTTAGGTTGAAGGCTGTCAGTAATTAAAATCACTTTATTCTAGGCGACGAAACAGTTTTTCGTACCTATCGCCCTATGATTGCAGTGGGGGCACTGAGTAATACCACATGGTACTTGCTACGCGTGCGCTGCAGGAAATGAAATTTATGTTGAAGTCGGAGAGTAATGAAGGGTACTTTACTCTTGAGGCGGAAAGAGTTTTTCGTCCGTATCTCCCCTAGGATTGCAGCGGGGTCACTGAGTAATATCGCATGGTACTCCCTGTTCACGCACTACAAGCTGTTCAACTTAGGTTCAAGTCGGTCAGTAATGAAGTGCACTTAACCTTTGAGGTGAAAAAATTTTTCGTGCGTATCTCCCCTAAAGTTGCAGTGGGGTTACTGAGTAATACCACATCGTACTCCGTGCCCATACACTATAATCAGTACATGTTAGGTTGAAGTCGGTCAGAAATGAAGGGCACTTTACTCTAAAGGCCGAAACATTTTCTCGTCCGTATCTCCCCTAGGACTGCAGTGGGGTCACTGAGTAATACCACATGGTACTCCCTGCCCATGCGCTAAAGGCAATGAAAGTTAGGTTGAATGCGGTCAGTAATTAAGGGCACTTTTCTCTTAGCGACGAAAGAGTTTTTCCGTCTATCACCCCTAGGATTCCAGTGAGGACACTGAGTAATAACACATGGTACTTGCTACGCATGGACTACCAGCTGTGGAACCCTTCGCTACGGACCGATATCAATTTATGTTGAACTGTACTAGGTTGAAAAACTGTTTCGTGTCAGAGGAAACTGTCCTTCATTACTGACCGATTTCAAGGTAATTATCATTGTATGAATCACAAGAGCATGTAGTGTTACTTGGCGTATTCCAGTCTCCCCACTGCAATGCGGTATGAGATGCAGACGTATATCTACTTCGGCCTAAAAAATAACGTGCCTTTTAATACTGACAGATTTCAACTTAAATTGTACTGTTTCTAACGCATGAACCGGGAGTGTTTGTGTCATATTTCAGCCACGACAAGGCAATGGGAAAGGAGGTAGAGACGAAAAACTCTTTCGGCCTTAAGAGTAAATTGCAATTCACTACTGACCGTTTTCAACCTAACTTCCGCTGTTCGTACCGCATACGCAGGGAGTGCCATGTGGAATATTTCATTCACCCCACTGCAATGCGAGGGGAGATACGGACGAAAAACTCCTTCGGCCTTATAAGTAAAATGCCCTTCATTACTGACCATCTTCAACCTAAATTGCACTCCTCGTAACGTATGCGCAGGGAGTACCACACTGCATATTTCAGTCACTCCTCTCCAATGCGAAGGGAGACATAGATGGAAAACTGTTACAGCCTCTAGAGTAAAGTGCCTTTCATTACTTACCGATTTTCAACTAACATGCACTGCTCGTAACTCATGCGGAGGGAGTGACATATGGCATATTTTATTAACCCGCTCCAATGCGTGGGGACATACCCACGAAAAGCTGTTGGGTCTCAAGAGTAAAATGCCCTTCATTAACCCTTTAAAGATGGAGCGTATCTGTTTTATATAAGGACTCAGTGCGTACCGCCCTGTAAACACTCTCCACTTCGGTTATAAAAACCAATCTCTAAATGTTTTATAAGGCAAAAGTTTTGTTCTGAATTTTCGTAAGCAGCCGATCGTGGGGCACTAAATCGAAAGCCTTCCACAAATCTATGATAATAGTGTCTAACCTGCCTCCGTTATCCAGTGAGTGCAATGTCCAGGCAAACCGTGATTACTTGACTTTCACATGAATATCCCGTCCTGAATCCATGTTGACCCTCGAATAACCAGTCCTTTTTATCCCAGACTTTCCTCAGGTACGATGCTATAACGTGTTCCATTTGCTTGCACGATACACTAACCGGGGCAGCGCTAGCAAACTGGAAAATCGACATTGTATTAGACGACACCAACTCCATAGGTTGCCCACTTCCACTATATCCTATCAACAGCAACAGGATTTATTCAATGTTTCTCACTACTTACTGGGCTTACTATAAATCCCAAGTAATGAAAGGCTAAATTACACCTCCCCGCCAAATCTTGCTCCCAAAACACACATGAAACTCAACTCAATGATCACAAACCCCTCACAGCAGAAGACAGACACTCAGCACTACCACCTAACCTAATATTTAACAACCTTCAACACGTGAAGAGGAAAAGTGGCGCTGCAAAAGCCTCAATCTACAGCATCATTTCTCAACCAAACCTTAATATAAAACCAAAACATTCATAAAATTTATGATGTTCCAGTCATAATTGTACTCAGCATGACTCCCTCTAGTATTACCATTTTTAACAAAGCCATTGTCCTATCACCACTTTCCCTCACAGGAATAATACTGTGCACTATCACAGACACTACGATCTACACCACACGGCCTCAACTTGATCTAATATCTCTCAAATCATTATCTATACATGGGCACGACCTAGCCTACATCGTCATCGTCACATCCCACGCTTTCGTTTTAATTTGATTCGCGGTAAAACGGATCAAATTCGTTGACTTCGAAACTGACTAGTAGCCCTGATAATTGCAACGCCACATAATAGCCCCACGAATAAACAGCGCGCTATACCTATTAATATCGCCATCTATCGCTATACACCTTGCTAGTGCAACACTGCAGTGGCACAAGAACAGTGTGACCTTACCTGGAATGATATAATTTCCCACGCTCGAGAACTTGTACCCTGCCAAAGCGATTCCCGCGGGTGTAACTTCCCTCATCACACCAGCGTGAACAATGTTTTCCCCGAGGGGCGTAAGCGACCAACCACAAATGGTGCCCTGGTCACAGCTTTGCCAGTACCCGTTACAGGTCCGCAGTGCTATTCCTGGTTCTAGAGGTAAATTTTACCTTTCACATACTAGGGCTAAAAAATAGCCCAATCCCTGCCTGTGGATCCTCCTCTATTTGTTTCACCTTTTACAGCCTAGCGGCAACTGTACATACCACCAGGTTTAACATTAAAAAATTCTACATGGTGCTCCCATTGCGTTTATGTTTTTTGCATGGATCTCCGAACAAACAGCAACTTTTGCCTTATAAAACATTAACAGACTGGTTTTTATAACCGAAGTGGAGTGTTTACAATGCGGTACACTCTTAGTCTTTAAAGGGTTAAATTACTCATCCAGCTTACTCAATATTAACGTTCAGTCTTCTATCCAGCTAACTACATCCAACACTTCCATACCCATTCCTAACCTCACCCATCGTCCTACTTCTTCAGTCCTACACCTGCCAACCTTGCTTGGCTTAACTTGCATTGCCTACTGTGCCTTACCATCCTAAATTACCTGTAGTACCAACTTGGCTGAACTTTTCTCCCTGCCTGCCTTGCGATGCCCAAATTTCTTTCTGATCTCTACTGCGTGACTGACCGAGCAGCAGCAACATCCAGACTCCCCCGCCCATACACTTTATACATAAGGGAATACAAATGCAAAAACAATGCGCATACAAGGGGCAACTTCCAAGGATTGGGGGAGGGGAAGGAGGGATGGTAAACATATTTTATTTTACACTATCCCTTACATTCAAATACAATGTTATACACTGGCAAATACGTCACCCTATGTACTTACCTTACACACTTAAACGACTAAATCAATGTGCATATAACACCCACAAAAGTAATTCAAAACCTATAACAGGAAATTATGCAATTTCAACATGTAAATTAACTGCACACGTTGCTGTGATTATCACATTCACTTCACCTTTTTGTGTTGCTGTCCCTGAGTCTCACTTGCTGATGGCACTGCAGGAGCACTTCCATGTACTCTCCAACCAGCTGGAAATCTGGAACGCCTGCAAGCAGCACCATGATACAAACACTGAACATCAAACGCAACATACAATATTCACACACACAAATATATCAAAAATAGATCTTATCTTCTCACACCAGTATTACTAGGACTCTACGACTCTGAGATGTGCCCCTGTGGTTAAGTCGGCTCACAGTAACCAACACTTTTCTCACCCAGTGACACAGCATCACATCCCAGAAGACTTAAATCTTCAAAATTACGGGGGACGGGACAAAGAAAGAGGTGCTTTGAGTGTTGTGTGCATAACCTGGCTCTGTTTCTCCTCACTTCCAGTGACAAACATGAGGCAGTTTAGAGCAGGACTGTAGTTCAGGATCCAAAAATTCAATCTCCTGCTTTCTCTGATCAGTTATGTAAAGAATCTCCTACACACACCATGAAGACATACACAGGGGCATAAAGGTACTGCTCCACTCATTCTTAACCTTGGCAGTATGTTGAGATAAATGGTCAGCCTCTCCTAGTGGCTGATTTAATCCTGGGGCACAAGCCACATGTACCCACTGAATAGCGGACTGGGTAGGCCCCAGGGCCTTTCTACGTATTTTGGAGGACAGACAAAATCTCCTACCCCTGCCAGGAATCAAAGCCTGGGCTGTCCAGCCTGTAACCCACTCACTGCACTGACAACACTATCCCAGCTGCAATGCCTTCTGTACATCTCATATTTAAATGAAAACTCTCATCATCACATGCCACTTCATTTGGATCATCATAATGCTCTCATCCTGCATAATGAACATTATTCGCTTTTGGAATGTCATACCCTGTGGTGCTGCAGACAGGTGGAAACAATTCTGACTAACATACTGCACCTTCGAGGAATTCTCCATCATCAGGATTTAAAGAAAGTGACACAAAATGACAGCAAGTTTAATTTTAACACACAGTGAACACAGCAAAACAGTCATAATTGTTCAGTTGGCTGACTAACTCCATGTAGCAGAGTCCTTCTTGAGAAGCTAACAGTTCCACATTTAGTCAAGGAATTTCCTGTATTTTATAGAACCCAAAAGTTTGTTACCATGTTCAGAAGAGTCTGCCACATCTCCTTGTGCTGAACCACATACATCCAGTTGATGACCTCCCATCTTATTCCTTTATGCTCTGTATTAATAATACCCACATATCTGTGACTAGGCCTTCCACATGGCCTCCTTCCTTCACATCTCCCCACCAAAACCCTGTACATATTTCCCTTCTATCCCAACCAGCTCATCCTTCACCACCTTATCACCCACATAATACTCGGTAAGGAGTACAAATCACAGAGGACCTCATTACGCACTTTTCTCCATTCTCCTGTTACAACAGATATTTCCCTTGCATATTAGATTTAATTTTTCCTTATGTGTGCAAAGGCTTTAAAATAAGGACTTACCATGACTGTCTCACAAAGACATATCTGCTTTTTCACAGTCTGCATAACACCTCTGGCAGCAGCATAGTACTGATAATCCATGAAAGGCAATCTAACATAGATGGGATGCCTGTTGATGGTGCGCATTATTTCTTTGCGTGAAGGTGGCTACAGCTGCTGCTGCTGAGTGCCCTGGGTCTTACAGCAGCACTACTGGTGAACAGAAACACTCTTCAGATCATACAGGTCCCAATCAAGACACACATTCTGTTACGTTGCTATTACTGCCCTACAGGATGTCTCATCCTTTTAAGACATACTGGCAAATAAACTGCACTGTAACACTAAGCAACTCTGCACATTGTCCACAGAACATATTTATTGACTTTGTATGATTCTCTGATTAAACTAAAATTACTTCTCTAAGCTACACATTTTTGTAAAGGAGACTTAATACATTTTCCGTGAGGTAGGAACTCACTTTTTATACATTTATTACATCAAATTATGCTTAAAAGGTTTAAAATGTGTCTCATCTTCTTGTCAACAACACTTCTGGAAAGTACATGTCTTAATCAATACAATATGTTGGTTGCATGTATGCCTCCATCTCCACTCCTTGTGTCCACAGGTGTGTGGGGAGATTTTGAGTGTTTTTTTTCTGCAGGGGGGGTGGGGGGGAAGGTGTAATAATTGGAAAGTGGGCTTCTGGATTAAGGATACTGTGCAGTTTTGTAGGTGATTACAAATATTTCAGACAAACATGGTGCCAGTTATTCAATATAACCTTTGATATAAACCCATGAGCAGTCACCTTGTAACACCTTTATCTTTCTACACACATTTTTGTATCTCCTGCTTTATATTCTATTTAGTGGGAAAGACATTATGAATCTAATGTGTTTATGACTTGATTGCCCTCACAATTACACAATGATATGAAATGCCTCTACTATCCTCATGAACACGACACAGAAAACATTTAGACATACATAACAGCTGCCCAATTACAGTCTTCTGAGATTAGACATCATACACTTTGGTAGACAAGTTTACACAAACTGTTGGTGCATATATATCAAACTACAGAAGTAAATGCATGAAGTTAAATGTCTGTATCTCCTAAAAGGAATCCTACATTGCTCTAGTTCCTTCGCCATTTCAAAACCCACACACTACCATTTAGTACCAGATTACAGCACAGGCCACAGCATTTTACACAATTCTGCAACTTACAAGATGCAGACTTCAGCACTTTTCCTTAAGAAGTCAAGAGCAATGGTGGCAAACTGCCTCGAATTTGTTGTTCGGTTTATCAGTTGCTCTTTGTTTTGGTCAGCATACCTAATCTCTGCACAATGCACCACATCCTGGAAGACTGAGTCCGCATATACACGGCTACAACTTCAAATTTCGCACAGAAAAGTTGCAATTCCCACTAGGTCACTTTAGATAGAAGGTACAGTTGTCGCTGTGCACACCATGAAAACATATGGGGCAGTAGGGGTAAATTTACACCCATTTCCACTTCGGCAAGGGATCGAGTGAGAGGTAAGCTTCATGCCCTGGATAATTTACACCCACAAAAGAGTCTGTAGTACCCATCAAAAAGGAATGTGGGTGGGCCCACAGCCAGTTTAGACTTTTGGAAAAAAGATAACGCTCTTGTCCCTGCTGGAAACTGAACCACGATTCATTGTATATCCAGCCTGTTGGCTAGTCACTTCGCTGACTGAGCTATCCTAGCTCAAAGGTTATATTAATATTACGACAGAAATTATTAATGAAACTTTATATAACATTCCTCTGCTCCAGACAGTGCAGTTTCATAAACTACCAGTACATCCTACTGAGACTTCGCTATGTTTTAAAACTTCATTCTACAGTCCCGAACACAGACACACAGATGTACGCTCAAACCTTTTCTGCAAATTGGGCACACTTGCCTTCCTCAGTGACATACTCAATGGCACAACACTCCAGATGTGCAATATGGCATTTGCAGATAGTCTCCTGAGGTGGATGAATCACAGAGCATGCCAACGACAGCAGTGCCTGGTGGTGGAGGTTCACCCTAGAATTTCGGGCGCGGCGCTCATTAGTTTGCTTCACAAGTTACACGTAAAGTTCACTGAGCAGAACCTCTTTGCGCATGCATCACTTAATAACAGACTGGCTCAACTTCACACGTTAATCCTCCAGTCTGCTAACTGCATCACCTGATTGAAATATATCTGATTTATTTCCCCTAAACAGATTCACTATTAAAAAATTAAAGTAAGGAGACCACAAGCAAGATCTACGCGTAGTTGGTAGGATAATATTAAAGGACCTTGAAGAAGTGTGTGTGTGTGTGTGTGTGTGTGTGTGTGTGTGTCCGTGTGCAAGGGTACTGACTGAATTCAAATGCCAATATGAACATGACAATTAAAGTTGAAATTCCACCCAAGGTACGAAACTTGACAGGCTGAGGAACTGTCACATTATCTGAATGACTTCATAATGAGGGCCCGCTATATTTTTATGTAAAATGGACATGTGGCTAACAGCTCGTGAATTATTTTTGATAAAAGGCCATCTTATTCACTTTCTACACCTAGGGCATTTGTCTCTATCAGCAGTTCCCGATCTTCTCAAACATGCAGACCCCTTCTCAACCCAAAGGAATTTCACGGACCCTCCCACCCTTCCCCTCCACCCCCCAATTACAACAGCTGTACTTCAAGCAAATGTTAATTTTGAAAATGATAAAAGACTCTCATCATCTCTGAACTGCTGTAAAGGAATTAACATTTTATTCATCACAGTAATGATATCATAAGACATGAAGCACTGGCTGAATGGGGAAGTGTTGCTGAAGAGTAAACTAAATATTTGGGTCCTTAGAATAACCTCATGGCCGCCTTGTAATAACACAGTTGGGAGAATAATAAACTTATTTCCCAGGTCACACTGTTGGATCCCTGGTTCAAATGACAGGGGTTTTGTGATGATCAGAAATTTTAAGTAGCATATGAAAGTTTACTGGGAAAAATCCGTGGCATCAATATTAGGAGTGCTTCCACTGCTGTGGGTTCAGACAAGACAGTTACCACATGTAATTCCATAATTTGGGAGGAGTTTGATAAGGAAATCGAGAAACTAACTGCTGAGAGCAATCCAGCTGCTGCTAGTACCATTGAACTAGATAAATATATAGCAGAACACATGCTTCCAAGAACCACTGATCCCTTGCACTGGTGGAATGACAGGAAGGCCTTATATCCTAGACTTTACACTGTAGTGAAGAAAAGCCTCTGTGTTGTTGCCACCTCAGTTCCATGTGAAAGAATATTTTCAAAAGCGGGAAAGATTCTGAGCGAAAAGAGAAGCAGAATGAAATCTTCAAAATTATCGATGATTTTATTTCTCAACGCCAGTTTGGAATAAGATTGTGTGTGTGTGTGTGTGCGTGTACTGTCATTTTGGCAAACTAAGGAATCCACGGAATGTGAGTCTGTGTGTGTGTGCTGTATGTATGTAATGCCTTCCCAGCAATGTACACTAACATGGCAATACATCAATTTCATTATTAGTACATCAAATAACATAACCTATACATTCGGGCCCAGCGTGTCATTATACACTAGTTTCACAAAGTGAATGAAGTGAATGGGTAAATTGAACGGATCACCACCTGGACCCATACTGAATTAACTGTATCACAGTAAGGATCTGTTTTGCCCACCCCTACTTGTCAGTGACTTGGCTCCCAGGAGCCATTTTCCTTGTAGCTCCCAAAGCCCCTTAACTTTATACCTCTCCCCTCCCTCACGCTGTTTCATCCCTATTGGCTGCATCCCGCTCACTTACTAACAGTCACCGCCCACACCTTCCCTACATAAACCGTGTACTTTCTTACTGGCTTTCTTCTTCTTGGACTTCTTGACCCTTCAAAATAGGACCGATACACTGTCCCAAAACATCGGTAAAGGGTTACCATTCAACACTGCATAATACCCCAGAAGAGCCCACATCTCATATCCCTCCCTTTTCAGAAGACAGCAGCAGTACGTCCCTCCAAAGCTTTGATATATGACTACCAGACTATAATGTGTCACAACCCAGAAGACCACTATATGAATTTTCACTAGTGTAAAAACATCAAGTACCAACAGTAACTTAAATTACCAGTTGGATCATCCTGCTCTGAATCTGGTTCCACTTTTTCATCCTTCTTGGGCTTTACTGCAATGCCTGGACGTGCAACTGTATTTGCAGGTGGCATTTCTGTTGCCAGTGAAGTTTCCTTCTTGACAAGTTCTGTTATAGAAGACAACTTCTTTTCTGGGGTTGCAGTACCCCCGGCTTTACACTTCTCACATGCACCTGACACATCTTCCTCATCCAGCACCTGACTACTGTTCTTCCATCTCATGATATTCAACCTAAAAAAATCAACATCGGCATGAAAGTTACCACAAATTGATAAAATAAAAATGGGTCCAACATAAATTAAGGGTGAAGATTCCTCATATGTTTCACCACATAAAATACAGGTATTTAGTTAAATTCTTCTTTCCCTCTGCCGCTATTCTCACATGTCTTTTCTCATTCCATTATTTCTGCAATTATTCATTTCATCCTAACTGTTGTTGATAGTGTGATTAGTTTTATGTCACGAATTCTCAAACTGTTCTGCATAATGGTGATATTCTGTCAGAAGTTTTCCAGAGCAGGGTTTCATGATGAACAACAATTTACAAAATAATTTCCTAAAATAAATCCAAAGTCTGACTGTTTAACATGTCTACATAAAACCCTCTATATCCTGCTATGAAAGGCAACTAGCCATCAATGTTCAGATGTTCAAAAGAATGCATACTAGTAACAGCAAATTCTCTCTGCTTTCTAAGACTGTTCTCTGATCAACTTTAATTATGCTACACATAGTTTTAGGTTTATACTATACCTTGAATCATACATTCTGTTATAAGAAAGCAAGTTTACACAGCATTTTCAGTTTCATTTTTAAGCAGTCATACTTAAGGCTCGAGGCTTCTGGGATGTGCCACTGTTGTAAATGGGTGCACAGTATCCAACACTCTTCTCATAATATGGCACAGCATCACTTGCCAGAAAACTTTAATCTTGAGAATTACAGTAGCGGCAATGGTGGGGGAATAGAGGCACGCTTGGGATGTTGTAAGGATAACCTCACTCTGTGTTTTCTCATTACCAGTGATAACCATAAGGCAGTTTAGCGAAACACTGCACCTCAAGTTCCCACAATTTGATTCTCCTGCTTTCATTGGTGTGTTATGTAAAGATTTTCCCGCACACGCTGTGAAGGCATACACAGGGGCATAAAGGTACAGCTCCATTCATTCTTAACCTTCGCAATATTCAGACAAGTGGTCAACCTCATGCCCTGGTTGCTTTAACCCTGGCGTATGCACCATCAGTCACCACTGAACAGGACACTGGGTAGGCCCCAGGGCCTTTACAAGTGTTCTGGTGGACAGACAAAATCTCCTACCCCTGCCAGGAATCAAAGCCTGGGCTGTCCAGCCTGTAACCCACTCACTGTACTGTCCACACTATCCCAGCTGCAGTGCCTTCTGTGCATCATATATTCAAATGAAAACTCTCATCATCATATGGCACTTCATATAAATGATTATAATGTTGCCATCCTGCAAAATTAAGATTACTCTCTTCTGGAATGTGATACAATGTGGTGTCTTTTTTGAGGAGAAGGGCACCGCAGCAGACGCTACAGACGCACTGCAGCCTTAAGGCTTCATGTGCAAACCTATAATGCAGATGATTATTTTTTGTCCTTTTCCTATTAATGGAGCACCAGTGGAATGAACCTGAAGGGGGAAAAGGGTAGTACTGAGGCAAAAACCTGTCCCAGTGCCACTTTGTCCAAGCGGATGAGCCAGAAGGAATGAGTAATGTGCAAGAGGAAGGTCACAACAGCAAAAACTGGCTCAAAAATTAAAAAATATATATATATATATTAATTTATATGTCTTTTAAAAGCAAGAACTTGTAAATTGATTGCTGGTATACAAAAAGGCTGACTGACAGGTGATATTCAACTACACACCTCCACATCCAAAGCTTCAACCAGTTCATTCATTCCCCATCCAATATCCTCTATGATTTCATTACGATTAGGCTGTACTTCTGACAGGAAACGGTTGTCCAAGTTGACGGTGTTACCAACTTCATCAGCACAGCAAGCTCTGAATTGAGGCTCAGCCATCTGTGAGAGGGCCACTATTTCCTGCTGGGCAGCCCTGTGTGGCATCATAAAAATACATGCTAAATAAACTCGTTATATCATTAGATAAGTATTTTGATATTCAAAATTACAAAACTCATTCTGAGGCATTTATTTAGAATCAAGTTTCAACACTAAGGACTGAAGCCATGGCTAAAGAGACTGTGATAAAACATAAAAACACGCTTCCAATTCACGAAATAATACAGGTTATGGTCTTCTGGGATGTGGCACTGCATTTTATTATTGACAGATACCAACGTTTTGCAGGAAAGCACAGACTCCACCATCAGGGTCAAGCAGAATACAATTCAGATGTGGTGGGTTATATGGGCAGGTTATAACAAAGGTACTTGGGAAATGGCAAGGACAAATGATGCAGCACCAACTGATCCCATCCATTTTGACCCTGAAAACTGAAAAATTATGCTACTCCAAAATGTGAGAGGAATACACAGCATAACAACTGACAAACATTTCTACAAACTACTGTCAAAAACCAGCGCACATTTTAATCCATCAAAACTTGTACATTAACCCTTTAAAGACGAAGCCTATCTGTTTTATATAAGGACTCAGTGCGTACTGCGCAGTAAACACCCTCCACCTCGATTATAAAAACCAATCTGTTAGCGTTTTATTAGGCAAAAGTTGCTGTTTGTTTTGAGATCCACACAAAACATATTAATGCAATGTGAGCACTATGAATAAATTTAAATGTGAAGCCTGGTGGTACATAAGGTATCCGCTAGGCTTTAAAAGGTTAAGTAATTTCTCCTTCGTTCCGTTAACCCTCTAAACCCTGAAGTTCATCTGCATACATAAAAGAGCTAGTTCCTACCTTACAGAAAACACAGTGTCACAATTACAAAGACCAATCAGCTCATACTGTTCAGGGAATTACTAACTGTTCATTCTCAGAGTCTGAAGGTACACTCTGTGAGAAAAATGTAGTTCTTTATGTTAAGGTCGGTGGTATGTACAGTAACCACTGTGCTTTAACCTCTTAAAGCCTAGCAGTAACTTTACGTACCACCAGGTTTAACATTACAAAATTCTACGTGGTGCTCACATTGCGTTTATGTGTTTTGTACGGATCTCAGAACAGCAACATTTGCCTTATAAAACATTAACAGACTGGTTTTTATAACTGAGGTGGAGAGTGTTTACAGCGCGGTACGCACTGAGTCCTTATATAAAACAGACACACTTTGTCTTTACAGGGTTAACCTTTTAAAGCCTTGCGGTAACTTTACATACCACCACGTTTAACATTAAAAAATTCTACGTGGTGCTCACATTGCATTTGTGTGTTTTGTACAGATCTCAGAACAAACAGCAACTTTTGCCTTATAAGACATTAACAGATTGGTTTTTATAACTGGGGTGGAGAGTGTTTACTGCGCGGTATGTGCTGATTCCTTACATAAAACAGATGGGCTTCGTCTTTAAAGAGTTATCATCTTCTTATGTTATTGTGTGTAAAAAACTGAACGCATAACACAATTTTAATACAATAAGAATATGTTTCAAAATTCACATGTCTCTGGCTTGGACAAGGTGTTGGTGGAGGAGGGGAAGGAGAGTTGCACATAAAGCATGTTGGGACGGTAACTAGCAAGAAAAGTGAGACATGTGACTTATTTGCATATTCTCTAGAATTCTATAATCAGCCTTTACACTGTACTCATGTATTCATTTAATAATTTTTTATCAGATGGGAGACTGTGATGGTGAGTAATCTTATAACTGAGAAGGAACATGTTGCCACCATATCCAGGGAAGCTACCCTGAAAATGGGAGCAGCAGTTTCCCCTCAAGCACTGGTATCCATCTAAGAAACCACATGGCATCACATTCCTGAACACAACAGCCTAAATATATCTTGCCTTTAAAGCAAAGAGACATGTTGGCAGTTTCAGAAACCTAATTTTAAATATACTTTGTGGGAGGTTATTTTAGTTTACAGTACTTAGACTTGTTATTTTAATAACTGCGTGCTCCTGAAGTTGCACTGTACCAGAAATCGCAGTCCAGTCTTTCTCACTCCTGCTTCACCTGTCCAGATATAACCTCTGCTGAGATAATGGCTACTTGTCTATCATGGCAAAGGTTTCTGTTATTTCTGTCACTTGCTACACGCTAACCCTATGACAGCACATTGAACCAGATTGCAACTGGTTCCTTCCCCATCAACCCCAATCACTACACTGTTGGTCATATAACATAACCAACACGGTGTTACAGAACATTTCCAAAGAGTGAGGTAATTCATGTTCCAATGCCAACACTTTTTTTCTGACTTTGATGACCACATGCAACATGTGTAACAGGCAGTACGCATCAGACCTGCACATACGACCAGTACAGTGAAAACCTGTTACGACGTTTTTGAAAATTACAAGAAAATCCTACTTCTTAAGCGCGAAATTTCTTAAAAGGGTACGACTGAAAAGTTCTATTTTTTAAATTTCTTGGTGAACTTATTACATATGTATGCTGAACTTGTACAATTTGCAACTATCTTAACACATTCTCACTTGTATCTGACCATTTAACCATTTTGTCTGCAACCTTTCATTCACAGCTTTATTTTCACCTTTACCTAGACTGTTACTGACTTTTAATTCACAAGTTCACATTTCATTCCACATGCGTACTTTTCCTTGAAATATTTTTCAAGCATGGGTTGTTGCTCTTTTTTCAAAAACAGTTGTAGTATACATCTTCTGATTCCATAGGTTCACTTTTAGGTAGACCATAAGGGGTGGTCACTAGTTCCACTTACTTTCACTAACTCTGCAGTGTCTTGAATTTATTTTCTGGAATTGCTGATGTAACTTATATTCACACAGTCACCACAAATGTTTCACAATCACACAACACGACACGTTTATATTACCGTTGATAAATCACGTTTAAACAAGTTGTTGCAATCGATCACCCACTTATCTTGCGTCAAACTGCTGTCCCCCAGCAATGTATGACTCCCACCAGCGCGTGCCTAAACTTCTTCAAATGTTATTGGCTGCCTTACTTTCCACTAAGTCCCAGGCTGTTGAAGTGGCAAAACCTTGCCAAACGCTGGCTCATGAAGGTCACGAATCGGCTAGGATCGGATTCTGGCCACCCAATACGGTTTTTCGGTTGTTGTGACAAGAGACCGAGTACCGGGGAGTGACTCACTGCAGTCTCTGCATCTTTGAAGAAATATGACACCTCCGTGACAGCCGTGAGGTTGCATCATTCTGCTGTGTGAAACGTGGCGGAAGTGACCTTGACCACGTGCCATTTGAATGCTGCATTTTCAAAACAGAACGAACGGAAACTTGGGGAAATTCCTTGAGATTTTGAAACAGAAAATGTATTAAATGGGTAAAAAAATTGTTTTGTCATGAAATTTGTTACTTCTTAGGTAGGAAATTTTCTCGTGCGGGGATGTAACCCGGAAGGTAACCTGCAATGTTAATCAACCGGGAGAATTTTGGTGCTTTTTTATCCTGGCTTCTTAGGCAGGAAATTTTCTTCACCGGGGACGTCTTCAGCGAGTTTCATTGTATTTAAGCATTTGTAGCACCATGGCACCAAGGCCTGTCTCCTGGCACAAAAAAAAAAAAAGATGTCAAGTGCCTGTAGCCAGGAGGCGACAGCTTGCCTCATGCTGGCATCTGTTATAAATCCCTTACCAGCCAGGTGTTCCTTAAGGGGTCCAAAGGGTTAGAAATCACTATGCATGAGACTGCCACTGTAGGGAGGGCAGTCCACAAACTGCCAGCCATTGTGCTGGAACAAGTCACGAGACCGGCTGGCAGGATGGGGCCCAGCGTTTCCATCTGTTTCGATGCCTTAAAAACCACTTGGCTGGCAAGTGATTCACAGCAGACGCGACAGTGAAGCAAGCTGTTATCTAGACACTTGACAATGATTTCTTCTACACCAGGATACAAGCCTTAGTGGCACAGTCGGACAAATGCTTAAATCTCAATGCTAAATGTGGGAGTCTGATGCGTCTCATCTGCTATCCATGTGTTACGCATATATGGAAGTCAAAATAAAGTTTTAAGCATCAAAATGTTTGTTACCTTGTTTTTTGGAACCTCCTTGTAATGCCAATCAGACAACCATTTGTAACAATGGCCTTTCAACAAAAACAAAATGTAAATATTTTCTAACCTTTCACTCTCACAGAACGCTTTACTGTCATCTGCCTGCCCTGCTTCTAACTTAAGTTCTTGTCATCTGCACTCCTCTTCAAGCTTTTCTTGTTTACATGTATCTTCTTCTACACGGCACAGCTCACGTAATGCTGCAGCTAGCTGTATCACGAAAAAAAAAAAACAACATTCAGTTGCCACACTAATCTTCTCTAAAACCTTTATTGAAGATGATATGCTTCTGTGATATGATGCAATGTCAACTGATAATTTTTTATACCAACAATTTGGAGCACCTTACTGCCTCCATCTTCAGGGTGGCCAAAGAAAAATTATTTTGTGACAATTCTGGCACAAGACTCCTCCAAATCACTGGTTACAAATTACAAATCAATGTTTTCATATCCCACAACACTATAACCACCATATTTAATGCTGTGAGAACTTCCCATCACACAAGACCTTTACTCAGACAAATTTGATGATAAATCCTGCTGTGAGGACCACCTCCAGTTGGTATTAGAGTTACAGCATTCAGACAATTTTTCACACAGTTAACGAGACACTGTTTCACACACCATTCAATAATGTATATTCTCCTCCTAACATCTAACATCTAACAGATTTGTATCTCTTGTAACAAAAAAATTCATACTTTGAGGAACTGAACACTTGTGAGTTTCATGGATTTCAAAGCAGGTGATTCTGGACATCTGTGATGTGATGCTGCACCATTATCTGAATGGATCCCAACATTTCAGAGGAATCAACTGAATTCATATTCATGTGTCAAGAGGATCAGTGTCATACCCCAGAACACCAGAATCTCCAAATGAAAACTTACTTACAAAAGTCACACACCACGATTGGTCTTTCTTACTAACATAATTATTCAGACTAAAGAAATGCATAGCATCCTCTGTATCAGATCAAGATTCAAAACAACCTCTGTGTTAGAATGAAACAACATAATTTTGATTCAAACTGTAATCATTTTTACAAAGAATTCTACTTCTTCTAACAGGAATGAAAACTAATGAAAGCAAATGAATGAGCAAACACTTTAAATCTTTGCACTAGTTGCATGGAGTAATATTTGAGATGACTCCAGGTGGCAGTAACGTAAGATATAAATACTCACCTCTCTCTATCGATGGGGGTCACCAAAGTGCTGATGTGTCGCTGCAAGTTCAAATCAGTCTCATCTTCTACGTAAAACAATCTACCAGTTGCAATGTGGGTGACTGGTGGAAGGTTGCTGGTTTGATTGTGCGTACTTCACACTGACACCAAAAGAGTGTGAACAGTTGAACGCTGAGGTCACAATCCTACTTATTGGAAATGGCAACTTTGATCTCGCAATGCAAGTAGCCAAGTAAGCTGCTAAGCTGCAGACCAATATCTTGACAATTCCCAAGCCTGTAGATCCCCCCCCTCCATTTATCACAGGCCACATATTAAATACAATTTCTTAGCAGTCTGGTTAATATTCATTATAACAGCATCCATACCTCCTTCAATTTATCAGTGGCCACACATTAAATACACCTCTTTAGCAGTGTGGTTAACATTCATTATAACAGCATCCATACCTCCATCAATTTATCAGTGGCCACATATTAAATACACCTTTTTAGTAGTCTGGTTAATATTCATTATAACAGCATCCATACCTCCCTCCATTTATCAGAGGCCACATATTAAATACACCTTTATAGTAGTCTGGTTAATATTCATTAAAACAGCATCCATACCTCCCTCCATTTATCACAGGCCACATATTAAATACAACTTCTTAGCAGTGTGGTTAACATTCATTATAACAGCATCCATACCTCCCTCCATTTATCACGGGCCACATATTAAATACACCTTCTTAGCTGTCTGGTTAATATTCATTATAACAGCATCCATACCTCCCTCCATTTATCAGAGGCCACATATTAAATACAACTTCTTAGCAGTCTGGTTAATATTCATTATAACAGCATCCACACCTCCCTCCATTTATCAGAGGCCACATATTAAATACACCCACTCAGTAGTGTGATTCATATTCGTTATAACAGCATTCATCCCTCCCCCCATTTATCAGAGGCCACATATTAAACACACCTCCTCAGTAGTCCGGTTAATATTCATTATAACAGCATCCATCCCTCCCTCCATTTATCCCAGGCCACATATTAAATACACCTTCTCAGCAGTGTGATTCATATTCGTTATAACAGCACCCATCCCTCCCTCCATCTATCCCAGGCCACATATTTAATACATCTCCTCAGCAGTGTGATTAATATTCACTATAACAGCAGCCATCCCTCCCTCCATTTATCACAGGCCACTACTCTAACACTTCAATCTACCCCTGCCCAAAGTCTAATGTGACCCTTGTGTTTGTTCCCAGGCACTTCCATCACACGTCAGTCTACTCCTGTCCAATGTGTAGTGAGGCTCTTACTTTCCTTCTGCCCTGTCTTTAATGTGCCACTTGACTTTCCTCCCAGGCACTAATACCCATTATATTCTATTCCTGTCCACTCTTTACTGTGGCCCTACTTTTCTTCCCAGGCACTACCATTACATTTCAATCTACTCCTTCCCACTGTATATTCTGGCCCTTCTCTTTCCATCCAGGAACTAAAAAAACACTTCAGTCTACTCGTGCCCACTCTTTACTCTGGCCCTTGTGCTTCTCTCAGCTACTAACAACACACCTGCATCTATACCACGTCAGTACTTCGCAAGTAATTGCCTTGCTTTCCCCCCCTTACTCATTCTCTAACATTCTGATGCTACATTTCACAAAGCATATGCACTGCGATACTTCCGTACTTCCATTTCAAGTGCACATCCAATTTGATTGTTACAGGCAGTCTGTTTCCATAAGTAAACTTTAAGATTGCAACACTTAGCACTTCAGTACATATTTATAACAGTGCACAGCTCAAATACACATGTCATTGATCCAGAGCCATTAAAAGGCATCTGGTTTCCTGTCTACAAAAGACGCAGTCACCTCTGCAAAGTGTGTGCAGCGACTGACACTTGGGCTTCAGAAGGGCCTTTTTGTTTCCTCGTATGCACTACAGTAACATTTCAGACTAACTGGAAACACTCTTCATTGTGACACTTGTGTTCCCACCCAGCCACTACCATTACATTTCAGTCTACTACCCACTGTGTACAGTGGCTTTGAGCTTTTTCCCATGCACTACCATCACACTTCAACATACTCCTGCCAGCTGGGTAGAGTGGTAGTTCTTTTTCCTGCCATGCACCATCACTACACTGTACTATACTCCTCCCTGTTCTTAATTTGCCCTTCTGCTAACTCCCAGGCATTATATTGGAACTTCACTCTGTTCCTAACTACCCTTTAATTGGGCCCTTTAGTTCTCAGCCAAGAACTATCAACACATTTCAGTCTACTCCTGACAACTGTCTCCTCTGACCCTTGTGTTTCTTTCCAGGCACTACCACCACACTTTATTCTACTTCTGCCCACTATTTAGTGTGACCTTTTGATTTGTTTAATGGCACTGCAATCACACTTCATTCTACTCCTACACACTATTTAGTGTGGCCCTTAAGTTTCATTCCAAACACTACTATAACACTTCAATCTACCCCTGCTCATTGTCTAATCGAACCCTTGTGTTTCTTCCCAGGCACTACCATCACACCTCAGTCTACTCCTGCCCCCTGTCTACTGTGATCTTGGTTTCTTCCCACGCACTACAATCACAGTTCAGTCTCCTACTGCGCACTGTATACAGTGACCATTGCATGTCTTCCAAATCACTACCATTGCACTTCACTCCACTCCTGCCCACTGCCTACAGTAACACTTCTTTCTTCCCAGGCACTACCATCACAATTCACTCTACCCCTGCCCACTGCCTATTATCAACATCATGTTTCTTCTCACATACTACCATCACACTTCAGTATAATTCTGCCCACTGTGTACCGTTGCCGTTAAGTTTTGTTCCGAACACTACCATAACACTTCACTCTACTGCTGCCCACTGTGTACTGTGGCCTTTGTGCTTCCTCCCAGGAACTTCCATTAAACCTCAGGCTAAAATTCACAACTCTTACTTCAGGGCATTGTGTTCCTGCCAGGCACTACCATATTCATTATAACAGCATCCATCACTCCCTCCATTTATCAGAGGCCACATATTAACTACAGCTTCTCAGCAGTCTGGTACATACTCTTAATAACAGCATCCATCCCTCCTTCCATTTATCAGAGGCCACATATTAAATACACCTTCTCAGCAGTCTGGTACATACTCTTTATAACAGCATCCATCCCTCCCTCCATTTATCAGAGGCCACATACTAAATACACCTTCTCAGCAGTCTGGTACATACTCTTTATAACAGCATCCATCCCTCCCTCCCTCCCTCCCTCCATTTATCAGAGGCCACATATTAAATACACCTTCTCAGCAGTCTGGTACATACTCTTTGTAACAGCATCCATCCCTCCCTCCATTTATCAGAGGCCACATATTAAATACACCTTCTTAGCAGTCTGGTTCAGATTCAGTATAACAGTATCCATCCCTCCATTTATGACAGGCCTCATACTATATACACCTCACAGCAGTCTAATTAATATTCATTATAACAGCATTCATCCCTCCCTGCATTTATCACAGGCCACATATTAAATGCACCTTGATAATTATCTCGTTCACATTCATTAAAAGGGAACAAATTAAATTAAATACACCTCCATCATATTCTAATTCACAATCATTGTAAGAGGATTAGCATTATCATATAACACTTCAGGTGCAACCCAGGAAGCATCTTCAGAAACTGGCGCCCCGATTTTCTGACTGATGTCCATCTCCTGTCAAAAAAGGATAACACCATTAAGAGGACTTTAAAATCTTAAATTCTTTCCTGCATCACGAAAATGAGATTAATTCCTCCAAAACCAAAGTACCTTAGGAGAAGGAAAAATATTTGGTGACAGCAGCACTCAATTTCTTGTGAAAAATTTCATTTGTCTTCAGTGCCAAACATTGTTACGTCTCATATGAATAAACGGTTTATAGGCAATGATTCTGCCCCGTACCTACATAAAGAAATCTAAAGAAACGTCCTACAAGTATTTCTCCACAACATCCACATAATACTGACTACAATTAAAATATACAAAGAACCAGTAAAGCATTACACCTTCACTCAAAAACTGATAACACACTCAATTTAAACAATCAACTAATCCAGTAATTCCAAAATGTTGTGCAACCTTTTACATAGTCACATCCGTGTTTCACATCCGCAACACTCTTAAAACAATTCGTCTTGTCCATTTCTTTTTTATTTCTTTGAAGGGACTGTATGCCGGCATGAGGCTAATAATTAATTGTACTGTCCATTTCCACAACCCTGGAAGTATCACCACCTGGCACAGCAATTTTTTAGACAAAAACCACTTTTTCCTACAGTACAGTGAACACACTTCCATGCAAAGACAAGCTATCAGTTAACGGCAAAGGACATGTAACCACCACTTATTCCGAATAAGCAAATTGGAGGCGTTTATCCTGTGCCAGTATCAGGCAAGTCACTGTTGCCTTGCTTTTCCCGCCCCCTTATCATTGTAATACACTCTCATGCTATCTTTTTTTCTTTCACATAGCATATGCACTGTCATACTTCCATGTTTTAACATTAGAACATCCAGTTTCCTTGTATCAGGCAGTCACTTTAGAACAATAAACTTCCAGTTTGCAATAGTAGGCACTTCAGTACATATTTATAACAGTGCAAAACTCAAATACACCCAGATAGCAATCTGTTTCAGAGTCATTATAACACCTCCAATACCATGTCCACAATTCCTACTTATCGACAGATTTCAGCCGAACTTGCACTGCTTGTAGTGTGTGTGAGGTCAGTGCCAGGTATGGTGATTCGGTTACATCGCTGCAATGCAAGGCAAAATAGAGACCAAAAACTCCTTTGGCTTCCAAGTAAAGGGCCCATCATCATTGTCCCATATCAACCAAACTTGCGCTGCCTGTAGTGCATGTGCGGTCTGTGCTACAGATGGTGTTTCACTTTTTATATTGCTCACACTGTGCATGATTATTAGTCAAATACAATATTTGTCCAACTAATGCACTTTATTCCAAAGGAACATAGTGCAATGGTTGAATAAATATTGTGTATGGTGTTTCAGTTACAGTACTGCACTGCAAGGCAAGATAGAGAGGAGAAACTCCTTTGGTTTCCAAATAAAGGGACCATCATTATTGACCGATTTAAAACAAACTTGCTCTGTACGTGTCTAGAAACTATAAGAGGGACAAGGCGTAATGGACCACAAAAGGAAAATTCTTTTTCAAAGAGTTTCTTTCATTAGCCTCACATATTCATAAGTATATACTAACTGCAAATTAAATTTTCAGTTACTTTAAATATTAATGCCAATATTAACACCAACGCACTTCTCCATATACTTGTTCTATCTGTTACTTTCAGTAAACTTGCTCTCAATATATTGAAGCAATATTTTCTCCAACATGTTTATACACATTCTGTGCCATAACCCACATCACAATCAAAAACCTCACCCACGTGAGAACCCAAAATCTCCTTAAGTTATCACTTTAATCCAGGATTACACCCCTGCTTACTGTCTGTCTCAGACAAATCATTACAAATCTTTCTTCAGTAATACCTGTATCTTTAAGTAATGTTTCTTATCCAAAGCAATATATTTTAAATAAAATGGTAACACAAGTACAACATACACTTATCATGCTGTATTCAACACTCCCCGCAGCTTGACACAATCTCTGATCAGGTTTATCACCTTCAGCCTCAAAGACACTCATGTCAGGATACTGAAGATACCACGGGGTTGAAAGCAGCTTCTCATCCACTGAGGTCAGGGTTTCAGATCTCTGACGAGGAAAATAATAACTTGTAATCAACAAACATAATTACACCAACATGGTTAGGCTTTCAGATTTCATTCTGCTCAAACTCTAGGTGGTAACTCACTCACATTCAATTAACCCACAGAAAGGTGGTTGGCCTACAAATTTTAATTTAGGGATAACTTGTATAGTTTCAGTTTGCAAATGAATACACACATTTTAAAGCCTGTTTTTTGGATACTTTTATCACCCATCTTCATAACCATCATGAATTTTAAGAAAGCTGACAACCCAACACAGCTAATGGATACCATTCACAGCAAAGTCACCTTCCATGATATTAACTACGGTTTGCATAACACAAGTATATTAACATGTTCACATGCAATTCCTGCTTCTGTTACAAAAATAAGTCCTTTGAGGCATTAGTGCATATATGTTAGAGTTTAATGTAACAACAGAAATAAGTAGGGGTGGAATCTTGGGCCGGACCCCAAGTGTGAAACAGCTAACTTACTACTACAGGTAATCATTCTGGGTTCTTTACACATTATGTACAAGTTGCCTACACAGACTTGGTCAACTCATAAAAGCAAATTAATGTTTTATGGTAAATAAAACATACGTTATATAAACTTTCAATGAAGTACTTACAGCTTATGTAACATGCCCCTACTATCAAAACTGTCCCAAAATCCTTAACCGAGACCAAACAAGCTAATAATTTGCCTGCTTGCATTCTTCGTCACAAACCAACCGTTCTCGGTAATCAACCCTTGTAACGAACTTCTAATATCGTAAGACAAATGGCAATAATTTTTCAATCATCATACAAAATCCCTTTACACTTACAGTAAAATAAACAATATGGAAAATAACAACGAGAAACAAGTGTAATTAAACTTTTCAAGCACATTCCACAGAAAAGGCCTCAAACAGTTAGCAATCCGACCAGCGAATCTAGTCAGGAACTATAAAATAATCACAGCATTTACAAAATAAAATAAGAATTGTTCCTACTTACAAGTCGCAATTCACACCTAAATCACATTATACCCAGGCGCACTAACGCATTCCTTACCTCTTCCCCACTACACAAATGCTGTACGCCATAGCACGAACAGTGTAGCCAAAACCTCGTGCACAAAGTTTCTAGAAAGAGTAAAAAAAAAGGCCTTTCGCAAATCCCTAACTTAAATTTATATTATTTAAAAATATAATGTTCTGTTGTCTCACACATTGGTATACAGTAAAATGTGTTCTTGTCGCCAAACAAATTTCGAAATCTGCTATATTTGGGAACTTATTTCCCATAGTGGCGTCACTGGTACCTAACCATTTTTTCATTTGGCATACTACCTATAACCAATCACTGTACACAAAGAGAGAACAAATTGTGGGTAATAAATGGCAGAGAATTTTAAAAAAGACAACCAGCATGCATCATTGCAAAGCAATGATTTTCACAATGATTTGCAAAAACTAACGTTATCACAATTTCCATACCAGCAGTAAAAATAAATTACATCTTCCAACAGTTAATCTTTCTTCTATTCAGCAAGGTGTCACTTAAATTTCTGTAAGGATATTTAACGCCTTACCGTCAAATTTATTACAACTACAGACCAATAAGGTTTCCTTTAAATTAGCACTGAGAAAATATCTTCTTGCCAATGCATTTCATTCTGTAGGTGTATTTTTAGTACAATCAAGAAATACTGTTTAGTGATGGCTTTTCATTTTGTTATATCTTGTTCAATTTTATCATATTGAATTTTTTTTTAGTTTTATAATTATTGTATTGTTACTGTCCTTACGCTATACCTTACATCACTTAGTGTTATATTTAATGAGGTTGTTTACTGCAACCCTGTATATTTCCATTTTTATTTTTACTTCTACTTTATTACTGATCTACATTACCTATACGGACAAGTTTTATATTCATCCATCACCAGACGGAAATTGGATTTCTGAAACGCATGTAATGTAATGTAATGCAATGGCGATAGCGAAAAATATTTAGAACGCAATACATAATGCCAAAGTCTTAAGGTGGGAGTTACTCTCAAATCAGGGTCCTTCTGTTATTCATGGGCAGAATTTAAAGATCAGCTACCCTCAGACGAATTCAGACAGCACACAAGAAAGTCTCTTCAGAACTATGGTTAAATACTTACCAAACTTCATGTGCACACAATTCAAAATATTGATGTTCCTTTACATATCTCTAATTAGAAGCAGATGTGTGTAGTACAAGAGCGGGCTGAAAAGTTTTGCCTTCTCTGCCATATCTTTCATCGAGGTAATGAAAACTGGTTAAAACCGGTTCCACACACCCAAGTGATATCTCCCCTCCACGATACATAACCCTGAACCCACAGGTATCCATAACTCTGGTTCAGTGCAAGTCGAAATGCAAGGCTGTGAGGACATGCGGTTCAAATCAAAGTTTCAAGGGAACTTCTGGGTCATTTTCAAGAGGACGGTGACAGATTTCTGCGGTGGACAGTGACAGGTGATGAAACTTGGGTCCATCACTATGATCCTGAGAACAAAAACAGTCTATGGAATACCGCCAGAAAACATCACCAGCGCCAAAGAAATTCAAAACCAAAGACTCTGCTGTAAAGTCATATGGACTGTATTCTGGAATTCTGAAGGTGTTGTGCTCACTGACTTCCTGGAAAAAGGTGCTACAGTGAACTCAGAACGCTACATTAAAACCTTAAAAAGTCTCAAAAAACGCATCACAAGGAAGAGGGCAGAAAATGATGACGTCTTGCTTCAACAAGACAATGCCAGGCCTCATACAAGTGCCACCACAAGTGATACCATCGCACGTTTGGGCTTCACAGTGCTACCACATCCAGCCTACAGTCCGGTTCTTGCTCCTAGTGATTTCCACTTGTTCCCCAAACTGAACAAAGACCTCAAAGGCCAAAATCTCAGCTCTGATGAAGAAGCCAAGGCTGCAGTATGCCAGTGGTTTCCAGAGAGAAAAAAAAAGGTTTTTTAAGAACGTGATCCAAAAAATTGTTGAATGTGCGCAAAAATGTATTGAAGTTGGAGGAGATTATGTGGAAAAGTGATTATGCACAGTTGTAAATAAACGTTAAAGGTACATTTATTTTTTTTGCTTCACTTAAATATCTTCCTTCCTTCATTTTTTATTCAGCTGGAGGCAAAACTTTTCAGCCTGCCCTCGTATATCCATCTGCTGCATCAATACAATCCAAAGAGTTTCACAAACAAAGCTAGAATGTGCCACACCAGACAGTAATTATCTGCCACAAAAACGATTTGAAATCCTTTTGCAAGGCTGTATCACCACAACTTATCCACACCAATGTGAGCAATAAAAATAATGCAGATATTTACAGTCGACCAAAAGTTGTTATGAAAATAGGATGCTCTCCTATATAATACTTCACTGAGGTTTGCAAATTTCCTACTATTTTGATTCCAAAGCCTCCAAAAATTCACTAATCATAAATACTTTTTGTCTGTCAACCCATACTCAAATCCCCTACATTTAGCAACATTGGTATGCCTGTAACATGACCAGGAATAAAACCATTGTCAGTTTCCACGTAACACCAAACATCAGTCACATGGAAATAGTGCCAATCCATGCTGGAATACCGCATAATATTTATGTTGCAGCTCCTCACGTATCAACAAATTGCAACACATGTTCGGACATTTGTGTCACTTACATGCTTTATAATAAAGTAATGCTCAGAATTACTCCCCATGCCCCTACACATTTGATTTAGACATTTCTGTCAGAAAAGTTACGAATAAGATAGTTGGTTACTAACACGATGAATTAAACCCTGCATCACAGTTGGGCAAACCTAAGTATCTGTACCTCACCACAGGTGATCTTGTACTATAAATAAACATGAACAGCTCAGGGAACATGCGAGGCAAACGCAAGAAGAGGAATATAACTGACCACAAGACGGGGAGAGTGGACATAAGATGGGATCATTTATAAGAACGCATGACTCAACTACATCTGCATTTATCCCCTGTCAGTACCAGGCAAGCCATCGTTGCCTTGCTTTTCCCCCCTGATCATTCTCATACATTCTCATGCCATCTTTTCCTCTTTCACATAGCATACGCACTGTTATACTTCCATATTTCCATGTTTTAAAATATGTACATCTAGTTTGCTTGTATCAGTCAGTCAGTTTGCAACACTAAACTTTCAGTTTGCAACGGTCAGCACTTCAGTACATATTTATAACAGTGCAAAACTCAAATACACCCAGATAGAAATCCATTTCAGAGTCATTATAACGCCTCTGTCATATCATCTACATAACACTTCACTGATAGATTTCAACCCAACTTGCAGTGCCTGTATTGCATGCGAGGTCAGTACTAGGTATGGGGAATCAGTTACAGTGCTGCTACGCAAGGCAAAAAACAGACCAAAAACTGCTTTGGCTTCCAAATAAAGGGCTCATCATTATTGAGCGATTTTAGACAAACTTGCACTGCTTCTATCACAAGCGCGGCCAGTGCCAAGTATGGTGTTTCAGTTTTTTATATTCCTCATCCCATGCATGATTATTAGTCGAATATTTGTCTAACCAGTGCACTTTATTCCAAAGGAACATACGATACGCTTTCTAATTTCTACTTTCAGGCAAGCACAACAAAGGTACCCCTACTCACTGGTCTTTATTGCTGTAACGCCTGGCGATTGAAACATGTGGCATTACAGCAGTCAAAACCAATGACGAGCAATACTTGTAGTGTCCTTGCCTGAAAATAGAAATTACAAACCGCCACACAAAATAATTACATCTTTTACAGTCTCACATAAGAAGTGTTCTACTTACAATCCGCAATACAGATGAAAATCTCATTCCAGCCACGTGCACGATCAGACTCCTTCTATACCCCACCACAAGCCTGCTACCCGACGTTGCCCGGAACAGTGTAGCCAATCTCTCGTGTAGAAACTTTCTAGAAAGTGCCACAAAGAAAAATCGCCATTAACAATTCCCTAATCTATACTGTTTACAAGATATAATGTTCCGTCGTCTCACACGTAGGTTTGGAGTTTTTTTAAGGGTCATAATTGCGCAAATTACACTCTTCTGGCCTCGTAAAAAGCACCACCTACAGGATTTAATTTGTGCTCATCTCTGACACCACTTACGGTAATCATATTAACACACACGCACAAATATATTTTAACATGGAGATGTCAACGTTTGTCCTTACCTTGATTCTGAAATTCTAAAAAAGTAGTGCATGCAGTAAAATATCTTATTGTCGCCAAACAAATTTCGAAATCTGCTGCATTGTGGAACTTATTTCCCATATTGGCGTCACTGGTATCTTACCACCATTTTTTTCGCACACGAACTCTAACCAATCACAGTTCCGAACAAGTGAACAAACGAATTGTGGGTAATAAATGGCGGAGAATTTTAAAAAAGACAACCAGCATCAATCATTCCAAATCTCCGATTTTCACAAAGAACTGTAAAAACTAATGTCATCGCGATGGCGAGAAAATATTTAGAAAAAACATAATGACACATTGTTATGCTGGGGAGTTACTATCAAATCAGGGTCCTTCTGTTATTCATGGACGGAATTTAAAGATCAGATATACTGGGATGAATTCAGAAAGCACACAAGAAAGTCTCTTCAGATGTAGGGTTAAATAATTACCACACTTTATGTGCACACAATTCAGAATATCGATGTTCCTTGACATGTGTCCAATTACACACAGATGCATACAGTATTTCCATTTGCTGCATCAATACAAGCCAAAGAGTTTCATAAGCAAAGCTAGAATGTGCCACACCAGACAGTAATTACTTGCCAGAAAACCGATTTGAAATTCTTTTTCAACGCTCCATCACCACAACTTATCCACCCCAATGTCACCAATAAAAATAATGTGCAGACATTTACAGTCGACCAGAGGGCGTTATGAAAATAGGATGCTCTTCTATATTATACTTTATTGGGGTTTCCTAATTTCTTACTATTTTGATTCCAAAACCTCCAAAAATTCGCTAATCATAAATACTTTTTGTCTGTCAACCCATGCTCAAATCCCCTACATTTAGCAACATTGGTATGGCTGTAACATGAGCAGGAACAAAACCATTGTCAGTTTCCACGTAACACCAAACATCAATCACATGGAAACAGTGCCAATCCATGCTGGAATACCACATAATGTTATTGTTGCAGCTCCTCACGTATCAACAAATTGCAACACATGTTCAGACACTTATTTCACATACATGTTTTATGATAAAAGAATGCTCAGTATTAATCTCCATGCCTCTACACATTTGATTTAGACATTTCTGTCAGGAAAGTTAGAAATAGGACAGCTGGTTACTAACATGATGAACAAAACCGTGCATCAGAGTTGGACAAGACTAAGTATCTGTACCTCACCACAGGTGATCTTGTACCATAAATAAACATGAACAGCTCAGAGAACATAGCATACATCATTCCCTTCTCGCTGTCTTGATGTCATATGGAATGAAATCCTTAAAAGGAATGTTCCAAAAAGAACATATCTGAACCTTTATTTTCCACTTCCCAGGTTTGTACAAGCCTTAATATTCAGTGTTATTTTGATATCTTTTGATTTTACTGATGAGAAATTGTCCAATTACTGCTGCAGAATTTTACCTCTCATGTTCAAAAACTTCAAACTGAAAACATCTTAGTTGAAATGTTTGTACACATCAATCATCTATTTATTTATAAGCGACTTTGTCTGTCATATAAAGTTTAACAGAATTACAGGTCGAATGTATGATCTAATGAAATCTTATTTACAGGATAGATATCAGCGAGTAGTAATCCACTCAAATTGTGCTCAAAAGACTTATTCAGGGTGGGGTAAAGTGTCCAAGGGTATTCCACAAGGATCCATCCTTGGACCATTCCTTTTTCTGGTGCATATCAATGATCTATCCATATTTCTAAATAAAATTTCATCACCTATTCTTTCTGCTGATGACACTAGCATCTCAGTAACTAATCCAAAACATGATATTTTCCAAAGCGAACTTAATCAGTTATTTGCACAGTTGAGTGCATGGTTTAAAATTAATTTGTTATCATTTAATCTTGATAAGACCTTCTTTATTCATTTTAAACAAGAAATACCCCCTATATGAACACTGCAGTCACTGATAATTACAACACAATTACTAATACAAATAAAATAAACTTTCTTGGATTAACTATTGAAAATAATTTGTGCTGGAGAAGTCATTTAGACTTGTTATTACCAAAGCTAAGTAAAATTTCTTTTGCAATAAGAACCATTAAATCTTACATGTCTCAAGTGGCTCTACTGATGGTCTATCATGCTTATTTTCATTCAATATTACGTTATGGTGTAATCTTTTGGAGTAATTCTCCACACAGTATCGAGGTATTTAGATTGCAAAAAAAGAGTTATTCGAATTATATGCAGTACAAGAAATAGAGACTCATGTAGAGATTATTTTAAACAGTTAAAGATACTTCCTCTCCAATCCCGATATACGTATATGTTCTCAATTTTAATGTTTGTGGCTAAAAAATCAATTACTACAAATTTTATTCCGACATTCATAACAGTAATACTAGACATATCATAGAACTTTAGCAACCATCTTCTTCTTTATCAGTTTTTAACAATGGGATATTTAATACAAGTATAAAAATTGTCAATAAACTGCCTAGTGAAATAAAGATTTTAGTACATGATATAAAATTGTTTAAAAAATGTTAAAGAATTTCTTTTATTCCAATTCTTTTTATACAACACAGGAATATTTCTATCATTCTATTAAGTAGTTGTATTGTACTTCTTAATACATCATGTACATAGTGTTCTATTTATATTTCTTATCACTGTTTTACTTTACATTAGATATCGACAAGCACATCCTTATTGTGCTCTTATACACATTTGTGGACTGATTCTATATCCAGAGGTTACTATTAACCAGAAACGGACTGACACAATGTAAAGGATGAATAAATGAATAATACAAAAATGCAATATACAATGAACCGTGGAACTAAACCACGCTGTGGTAATACATATCATGCACAAGTTAACTTCATAGACGTGGGTCACTGACGCATGCAAGCGAATGTTTTCTAGTAGATCCAACAAATATGTTAACTGAACTTTTAAATAAGGCCTTATAAGTTATGTGACATCCCCCTACCACGAAATCCTTCTAAAGATCCTTAACCGAGACATGTAAGCTATCGTCCTCGGTTCTCAAATCTTGCAACAAATTTTTAATAACGTATTAAAAATGCTAATAACGTTTTACTCACCAAATAAAATTCCTTTCTAGTTACGCCAAATTAAACTGCCGAAAAGCTGGCAACGAGGATTAAACACAATTGAAATTTTCAAGTACGGTGTGAAGCACAGCCACAAACTTATTACCCCAAAAACACAATTAACAATCCGAAACCGATTCTGCTACCGAATTCTCGACGTCAAAGCCACAGAAACTAATCACAGAATTTACAATATCAAATAGGAATTGGTCCTCTTGCCACCAGCAACACACCACGCTACGTGCACACTCGAATACAGATTTCCATGTGTTGAACTTCGTGGTCACGGACAGGGTTGCCAACACCAAATGGAGAAAATTTCTATAAAGAGCTTCGAAAGTCTCCATGAAAAACAAAACTCATTTAACTTCAATTTATATTGTCGTGTCACACGCAGGTTAGGGGTTATTGATAGGTGTTATAATTATACAAATCACCAGCTTCTTTCCTTGTAACCAGCACCATTATACTGCACAACATCAAGATTTTTTATTCAAACAGAGTGTCACTGTTCAGTTTAAACAACCCAAAAGTCACAATTATGCCCACCTCTGACGCGACATAAAATAATTGTATTAACAATACGCACAAGACACTTCAGCATTGACCTGTCTAAGTTTTTGTCGAGTTTGACTCTAAGAACTACAGAAAAGCAAATAATCGCAACTGTGTTTGTTGCGGCTACATTAACAGCCACTAGATTTAGCTACTTAATTCTCATATTGGCATCAGTGGTCAGTCATCTACACCATTTATTTCGTTCATGAAAAGTATGAATAATAACCAATCACAGTACGAAGGAGAGAACATGGCAGTGTGGGTAATAAATGGCGGACTTCAAAAAGACTACTGAAAGGCATCACGCAATTCAAACATTTTCACAAAGAATCGTATAAACACTAACGTAATACAGACAGAGAGAAAAGTTGTAGAAAAAAGCTTATAACGTCTAATTCTTAAGTCTAGACAGTTGCTTGGTCTCTGAATCAGGGTCCTTTTTTCAATGAGTAGAATTTAAATTATTCTCCTTTGCACATTTCATTCAACTGGCTTTCTTCAGTGGTTTCAAAGTGTTCTAATATAGCTTCGCCTGAAGATGGTGTAGCCTACACCGAAACATGTCGGGAATTGTGCGAAACCTGATATATTGTGTTTTTTAGTGCACGAGTTGGTTAGAATAATACAAAGCAGATCCCACTTCTTGGTGTTTTAAGGAGCTACCAACATTGATGACCTGTATTCATCAATCTTGCCACAAGAAGTTGATGGAATCCTAATTGAAATTCACATTATTCATTCATAACTGAAATACAACTATGGAGAGTTACATGGTAACCTTCCAAATTAGAATTTCATTTTAACCATGTTCTTAATTTTTACCTCAAATCAGCTTAAATTTAGGTTTGTCAGCACTGAATCAAAGCGATGAGCAAACTATTCACAGCAACGCATGTCATTGCATGTGCCAAAGGAGGATGAATATCAACTTACAGTCAAAAACAGATATTACTGTTAAATAAATGTAAGCATAATAAAAACTCATAAACATAATGCCATGAAGAATAACAAAGCCCATAAAAAGGGTACTTTTGAAATAGGATGAAGATTTTGATCTTATTGAAAACATGAAGAGGAAAAGCAACAATTTAGTTGAAATTCCACTGTGTCAGTTCATATTATTAAGTTTGGATAAGACTAACTAATTCCCTGACAATTTATTTCATCAGTTAATTTGTTAATGTACCATGTGCCATTCTTTTCTAACTCATCCCACCAAGAATAGCACAACAGTACAGGCAAAACATGTATCATATTTTACAAACTCTTATTACATGAACATTAATTTCAGTTGGGCTAAGTAGGGCTTTCAACTTACACTTGCAGGTCTGGTATTGATCAAGAGTTACCTGCCCTCCCACACCCTTCCAGTAGCCTGAAGTCACCTGCCAGATGCCAAGCTTCCAGATTTATGCCCAATGCTACAGTTTCTCTCTTTTTAATTGCTTGTGCTCTTAGATCTCCAGTGTGGTGCGCTGCATGTGTTTCTGTTGCTTACGCAGCAAAATGCAGAACAATTCATCATACTACTTCAGCCACATATTCAATTACTCTAAGCATAAAGTCCCTCTACATGCTGATAAAATCTTGTGCACTCTTCTTCATAGCCAGCTTTCAACACTTGGATCACCAAATTTTTGGTTTTTGATGTCACAAATTTGGAAGCTAACCTCTCAGCAGTTGATGTATGAACAATGTCCAGAATTGCCTGTATATCAATCACTAAAGTTCCTGCTCTTTGCAGTGCCTACACATACTCATGAATAGGTGAATATGCCATAAACAAATATAATGCAAACTGTTTTCATGTTATTTCTTAATTAAAACAAGCGATTTTGACAGAGAGAGAAGGGAGGATTTTAGTGGTCAGATCATCACAGTAGTTGCTCCACTGCAGGAGAGAGTGACTGACAACCATCTTGTCCCACAATGATACATCTGCTTATATTCAATATCCACAATATTGCAAAAATGTTTCTATTATTCGGTTCTCACAGTAATTATAAATCTTCAAAACAGGTGACTGAATATCTAAAGTGTCCATTCCATGCTGCAAACAATTATTTAAGATATGAACAGTGCAGACCGTCTTTTACTGAAACCTTCAATTTTGCAGAAACGTTATTTGTGGAGAAATGTGCTACAGTTCCGAACATTGTACTACAATTATTTCCTGAAAAGATAATGCACTTTCGAACAAGATGATTATTTTCAAATATACCACCTCAAACATACTTCTTACGTTCTCTTGTTTCCAAATATGCCTCAGAATCTAGAAATCCTTTGTTTGCAACAGACACAAACATTCCTAAAATGCCCACTGCAAACATGCGTATTTCTTCATAAGATTTCCTGTAAATTTGCGCTTACACACTTAGGCATCTTAACAAAAGAACAATTAAATTATGGTGAGAATGAATACTAGACTTTAATTTTGTTTGTATTCCTTCCCTCTTCTACCTACTTATTCACATTAGGTGTAGAGTGTTTTTATTTTCACTTGATCGCAATCAAACACACACCACAGTCGGTAGGACTCCTCTGGACGAGGGATCGGCCCGTCGCAGAGACCTCTACCCGACAACACAAATACTGTACAAGAGACAAACATCCATGCCTCTGGCAGGATTCGAACCCACGATCCCAGCAAGCACTCGGCCACAGACCCACACCTTAGACCGCGCGGCCACTGGGATTGGCCTAGACTTTAAATAAAAGTACATATTTCTTCCACCAACTCACTAAAACCTGCTATTAAGAAGCACTCAGCATGGGGATACAGGAATTCAGTTGAATGTCTGAGAGCCAGTTATGTTTATAGAAGGTGCTGGTTGGCTGCTGTCCACTTGCATTCAACCAGCCTGCACACTGCGACTAGTCACAGTAGTGACTGAATATTACCCTACTCCATTAGTTAGTAGCTGAGATATAGCATACATCATTATTTTCTTTCTTCATCAGCCAAGGCCTTTTTCCACATGTTTCAACACTGCCAGCTGAAAACCTTCACATTTTTAAACATACAAACAATTCGACTGGATGTATGTTTTAAGCCTTAAAGAGGTCCAGGGAAAAGACGACGTGTGGTAACCCTGCTTAAGACTTTCCAACTAAAGTTTGGTATCCATCTTTTGCTCCTCCATGGGCACTAGTGCTACATGCCTCCCTGTCCTCCTCCAAAAGGCAAGCTTCCTTAGCAGAAAGTTTGTGTTAATGGCATACATTCCACAGAGCTCATTACGAATTACACCTGTTCTGAACTGCTGATCTCCCAAGGGATGACACAGGTGATGTGCTAGCTCCCATAACATGCGGGAGCCAATAAACACTGTACGGTACACACATTTTATTGTCTGCAATGTTTTGTAAATACTGCATATTTTATTTAATTTACTTGTTAAACATTTTCCACAGTCAAATTGCTTCTCCTAAATCACCATCCCATCTCCTGACAAAATCAATCTATTGCCACATTCTATTCCCCAGCTGTGCCAGATGAACTTTCGCTGTACCAGTATATCTGAAATGGTACCAGCTGCACCTACTGGATGAATTATCAAGAAGGGTGGTTAATGGATCAAAACAATACAAGGAAAAATATTTAACCCTTTATATAGAATATTAAATAAGGACATGATATTGATGTAACTAACAGCTTTATTTGATTTCATACATGTACAGGTAACTGGAGAGTGTCAAACTTTACATTTAACTGCAAGCACATAAAGCTGAGGCCACAACTGAAAGTAATGTTTTACTGTGCTATTTTGAGACAAAAGTTGCTTTCAACATAGTACAATAATGTTGCGTCTGTAGTTGTTCTGCTGCTAAACACAAGGCAAGTCTCAAATGTAAGACACATTGATTTGCTATTGATTTGCTACTACATGTTTTAACCCATACGCTGTTCCTGTGTGTCTCATGAGGTCATACATGGGAGTGAAGGTACAGCTCCACTCAATCTTAAATGCAGCAGTGGCTCTCCATGTTTTAACACCAGTGAACACAATGTTGCATGCACTTCATTTCCACTTGTGCCTGGAAGGCAGTTTGGCACATGTGGATGTTTAATGTGGTGTGTTGATGGCTATAGCGGTTTGGTGCGAACTTTAACTCCAATGATCATGTTGAAAAACAATGAACACGTGTGTTTCAATCACTGTCTAATATCATAATGGTATCATCAAAAGTCTAATCACAAAAACTGTGTTACCTTACTTTGTGTAGCTCCTTCGCATTTGTTACGTCCCTGATACTGAATTTATGAACTGTGGCCCCATTGAGGCGTGCAATATCGGTAACCAAGAATACAAGACTGGGAGTGAACAAGGCAAAAATGTGTTCCATGTAACTCTCAGGCCTTTTTCAGATGCCTGGGAAGGAAACATGTACAGTTTTGTTCCCGTACCTTGATACCTGGAAGATATTTACGGAATGCAAGGAGGGTGGGGTGGATATTCGCCTGGCCAGTGTATATGACTCAGCCAATACCACCAGTTCAAAAACATTTATCACTTATATTAGAGTGACTGTGCTGGCTCGTTATGTTGTAGCGGCTGATGTGTTTGGGACTGGTATTGTTCACTGATGTCTCCTGCCATAAAGCACCTCCTATCTTCATGCTACGCCCCTCCCTCTCATTTGGTCTTTCCCCACTTCCTTGCCCCGCAAGTTTCAAGATATGGGAACTAGACTGTATATAGGGATTGACATATAGAGACCAATTGTCATATTGAAACTACATTCTGCCCCTTCCTGACTCACGCTGTCATGGGAAGATTTCAGAGGACTTCTAGGCTGGTCTTTTCTTAACCCTTTTCAACTGATGTGTCTTGTAGTGTGTCTGAGACATCACGTATGATAAACACAAAAAGACACAACGACTTTAACAGTAAAAATCTATTTATGTCATGCAGAGAAAAAAATTATACAAACGACAGCACTTCAGAAGAATTTGAATTGCTACAATAACACGTACAGGTATGACGCACCTCTGGTTCAGAAACACTGTTCTAGGTAATAAAAATACCCATTCTAGATCAGGCCTGCTCAACCTTTCATGTGGTGTGGCAACTCTGGCACAATTTGGTTCATATGCAGGCAATGTGAAGTTCAACACAATAAATGAAGAATGAATGAGTAAACATGTAACTGTACGCATACTTATGGTGCGTATTTTCTGATACAACACATGCAATAAAAGTACACAGATAATAATAGCTGTGATTTATTTAAAAAATGTAGTTCACAACTTAGGCTAGGGTGTTGCTACTTTTAGCACATTTTCACACAATGAATTAGTAATGTGACATATGTGTCCACAGATAAACAGTTTGTAAATTTCCAAAACTGCTTCAGTGTTCTATCTTGGCTTTGCCAGCAAAAGAGCTAAAAGATGTGTTGTCATTACAGATGTCTCTATGGGCAACATAACACCGTGTCACAGACAACATGGGTCAATTGGGCCTGTTCTAGAGAATGATCATGATACTGCTGCTGCTCTACTACTGCTACTATTACTATCATTTATATTTTGTGCCTGGGCTGATGGACAAATTATGTTGCATACAAAAATTTAATGATGCAGATGGTTCCCCATCTGGCTTTCCAATATGCCTTTTCTCATGTGTATGGGGACAGATTTTGAAAGAACTACGCATAATAATTCCCTTAACTCCCAGGGATCACATCCATGGATAACAAATTTTTCAACAGGGAACAGTTTCAGTCCATTTCCCCACATATATTAAAACAACATATTTTTAAATGTTAACATTTAATTAAGTTCTATTTGTAAAACGTACTGTGCACACCAAGCTGGTTCTCATTAACCCATATTTACATTATGAATGGAAATTTCCCTGCTTAAATGGGTTTGCTTTACATTGCATTCATCTGGTTCCAGTTGACCGCAGATAATAAAGACCCCCTGTAAATGCTGCAGTGCGTTTGAACTGTGGTTCACTATTGCAATCAACTAAGGTATCTGGCCAAGTGAAAGAACACAACATTCTTTCTTTTACAGTCTGCATACTTGTTTGTCCCATTTATCTTAAGGATAAAATCAGCAACCAGTGGGATTCACCCCATTACACTTCTGGTTACCTTTCAGTACATGCAGCACATGACACGATACGTATCACACAGAGAGTACTTGCAGCATTCTGCCACCTGTCCCTCACAGTGACATGACACTGACCACAACGCCATTTCTGTTCAGTGCCAACATACTCAGTGTACCTTCACCTATCTACATTTATTTCATGTGCTGCTTGCTTGTGCCTTCCTGTGCCTGGCTCCATGGCTGTCCGTATGAACTCCTCAGCGATCTCACGGTCCAGTCCTGTGTATGTGCATGCCACTTCCTCTTCTGTCACTGACCTCTGCCGCTCAATTTCCTTAGAAGCACTGCTCCGCTTCCTCTTCTTTGTGCCATGACACCCTCTCCGAACAGTGTCACTGTCTTGCAAGTGCCATGCACCTTCCTGCAAACATTATTTTTATCAACTTCAAAGACTGCTCATACTGTGACAACGTTTTCAGGGTAATGAAAGTAAATGTAAAATGCATTATATATGAGCAGAAGTGTCCATCGTTTCCCCAGAAAATGGTTCTTATCCTCAACACAATAACAACATACCATAGCTACAACTTTCAAGGAGGAAATAACACACAAATTAACAAACTAAAGTCTACTTGTATAACTACATTAAGACTGAGCACAAGAATTCAAACTGCATAAAAAACTATTGTTACACTTGTACAATACTGTAACGGCCATCCACGTGAACTTCATGACAGCTGTAACTGCAATCTGTCGGGTCTGCAGTAGGAAACAGAACAGTTAGATTTGTGTTTGTGTGTGTGTGTGTGTGTGTGTGTGAGTAAAGTTGTCTCTGTGCAGAGCATGAAGACGTATGGGGGAGTGGAGGTACACTAGATGGGTGTGAGTGGTCAGGTTCATGCCATGACCGCTTTATCCCTCAGCAAAAAGTCGCTGGTACTCATTAAACAGGGCAGGCTCCAGGACCATTCTGAATGACTTATAGAAGTGAAAAATCTCTTACCATTGCTGGGAACTGAAAGGTTTCTTGGTTATCCAGTGTGTAGTCCAAGCATTATACCTACTGAGCTATCCATATAATGTTATCAGAAATGTACTGACTTTAAAGATAAAAATCACGCAGTACTGATCAAATTCCAGCAGAACTGATCCAATTAGGAGATGAAGAAGTACATTCTGAGATCCAGTGACTTATTAATTCTATTTGGAATGAGGAAGAACTGCCTCAGCAACAGAAGCAGTCTGTCACTGTACTTGTCTATAAAAAGGGTGATAAGACAGCTTTCTTCTGTCAAGATTAATTCCATATGGAGACGAAACCATCCGGGATCATCGGCATTGATTCTGACATAACAGGTCAACCACTGGTCATACATTCTGCACTGGTCAAGTACGTGAGAAAGAATGGGAATACGATGATGCAGTGCCTCGGCTATTCATAGACTTCAACAAAGCCTCTGATTTGGTTAGGAGGCAGGTCTTGTATAACATTCTCATTGAGTTTAGTATCCATGTGACACTGGTAAGGCTAATAAAAATGTGTCTAAATGAAACCCACTGCAAAGTCTGGATAGGCGTACATTTGTTAGATACAGTTCCTATTAGGAATAGTCTGAAACAAGATGCTTTATTGCCATAACTTTTCAACTTTGCTTAGGATATGCCATTAGAAAGGTGCTGGCAAACCAGGATGGATTTAAACTGAATGGTACACATAAGTTTCTGGTCTGTGCTAATGCTAATTTACTTGGCAAAGACATGAATGCCACAAAGAAAATCACAGAAGCTTCATTAATTGCGAGCAAGACGGTTGGTCCAGAAGTAAATAAACCTACAAAAATATGACAAAATTACAAATATTTGGACTTTAACTAACAAATCAGAACTGCATGCATTAGTACATAAGGGCAGATCAAATACTGAAAATGACTGCCACCATTTGATCCAGTGGTCCTGAATCTTTTGTCTTGCCACTTGCAACCCGAAGTGTAAAGATGGAAATATATGGAAACACAATATTGCCTTTTGTAGAGTGTGCAACGAAATATAGTGAGAATGACAACTGGTGGTGCATAAACCATGCAGACTGGCTGCACTGCTCCTAGCATTCAGTTTCAATGTGCATACTTGTCTCTAAGACAAGTCGCATACACAAATGTACAAACTTTATACTGTTTTCACCGTGCATTTTTCAGTGTAGAAACAAAATCACCAACTAATGCACTTTTTATTAACAACCATCAGTCTTGAGTTAGGTTGTTCACATTGACAACTTAAGACTTCTGTTATAAACCATATGGATGTCCAGTGTTATTCACAATGAGTATCCCCTGATGATGGTGATATTAGACGCCGAAACATGTGTCGGGAAGTAATGGCTATTAATAAAATGTGCATTAGTTGGTGATTTTGTTTACATACAAATATACATACTGGCCTTCCCCTAGCATACGAAGTGAATGAAACTTAACATACCACACTGCCATTGAGAGTTGTAGCTGGCCTTGGCATCACGTAACGTGGAGGCACCAGTGGGTTCAGAAATGGAGAGTTTGGTAAGTGGTACCCAATCACAGATGGTGGTGGAATGGGCGGTGGTGATGGAAGAGTAAATATTGGTCCGTGAGGGCCATGTATCTGCAAAAAACAAGGAGCCTGGGTCAGTACCGTTCACAAGAAATGTGTGCAACTGAAGTCTTGGACAAAAGAACCCCAGAAAATGTAGTCTATCAACTGTGCCCTGGAGTTAGCAGGACTAAGGTGGACTGCCTTAGCTGCACACTTTCTAATAATGATTTGCATATTTGGAACATCCATTTTATTAACTACCAGAAGTATCTGTTCTCAGCCTGGGACATGGACAATTTCCTTGTCAGTATCACAGTATACAGTAACTAATATGTGAGGCATAAGACCCTAATTAACAAATTCAGTATTAATATTCAATAAATAAACATCAAAATATACAAAGCACATATAACAATACCTGTTTTCATTGTCCTGCATGTTTTGGTTTAGTAACAGATTGTCATCAGCGGTACCCAACAATAAAAACAGGTAATACCACATACTAAATGTGTACTTTGATAGTTACTGATTGAGTATTAACTGTTAATTACATGGGACAGATGAGCCAGTTTGAAGTTAAAGTTAAGAAACTGAAATTCTTACTGCACACACTTTAACAGCCATTTTTATACGTGTTCACACAAATCACAAAAGGCAACTATGAGCTACAGTCTGTCTGTCTGTCCATCCACCTGCCTGCTTGTATCAGTTCAGCAATAAGTGGATGGATTTTCATGAAATTTTATATTGGAGACTTTTATTAAAATCTGTTTAGAAAATCCAAATTTGGTTAGAATTGCACAAAAATATTGGAGTTTACATAAAAGACTAAGAACATTTTATTGTTTCTGATAACATAAAATCACCATAAAAGCACTGCTGACAGTGAGAAGCAGTGCACCAGTGTAAAGGGAACATACTGTTGCATTTCCGTAGCAAGAGTCATTATGCAAATACAGCACAATGATACATTATACATACATTGCCCATCTTGTTTCAATTAAAAGTGTGACACATTCATTATTGAGTATTTTGGAAAAAATACTTACCACCCTCAAGTGGTTTGCAGCCCACATCAAATTTCAAAGTTATACATTTGGCTCATGTACTGTTTTGAGTCTGAAATCCCTGGACTGTTAGTTTCTGATGAGTTTGTTCGTTAGTTCATTAATTACAGCAGTTCAGAACTATAGGTATTTCTGTTACTGGAGCATGGACAGACTACACTTATTAATGCAGAGACATTCTGAAGAAATTATCAGTAACCGTAAATGTACTGTACAAAACTGACAGTTCTTCAAATGTGTATTGCAGCAGACTGGCAATAAGGTTATTAGTTTAAAAGAATGCGACTCCACATGACTCAGCCGTGCATACAGCTTTCCCTTACGGCCTGGTCCAGCAGCATCTCAGAGAAAGTCTGGCCACGCTCAAGGTGCAGCATCTCACCTGAAGTGTGGTCCCCTTCAACTAATTTGTACATAAGGAGGTCAGCGATTAAAAGTGATTGAGAACAGAACATGTGCATCATTCAACGCTCTTTCCTCACGCATGCACTACAGCAAACATTCAAACTTCTTTTCTGTTTATTTCTACACTCTTCAAATTCTTCTGTCATGCTTACAGAGACAATAATAGATAAACAATGACTTTGTCTTATTTGTTTTAATTTTATTCAGCGACAGTTTTGGTACGTTAGACTCCACAGCAGTGTTTCTCAATCGTGGTTGTACTGCGGAGCCCTTGCTAATTCGGTAGACCTTCTCCCCGCACATTACAACTTGTGGGCCCCCTCCCCCAAAATTACAACTTGTGGACCCCTAAGGCAAAATTCATGGTAACATTTAAACTTTGAATAAGTACAAGCAGGGAATAGGTTTGAACTCTATCCACGCACCTTCCTGGAAGGACTAAGCAGAAACATGCAAAAACCTCACCAAAGACGGCTTTGATAATGGGACTTAAAAATACCCAGTGAGGTGCAACATTAGATCAATAAACCAGCAGAAAACCAACTTCAATTGAAATAACAAACCTTGAAAAATACTGGCCTTACTTAAAGATTCCATTCCACAGAACCTTCCTTAACTCAGTTTTATGTGCGCTGGAATTAAACCTGCTACCCACTGAATATACATATATATGATTTTACTTATTTACAGTATATGTGTGTATTGTTAATTCTGTAACTGTCTTCTGTGACACTAAGCAGTGTTAAAACCTTCAAAACTAACAGCCAGCATGGTAACTAAGTCAATGGCAAAACATTATACAAAGTAAAGTGGCAAAGGCCATCACTCACAACCAAGTTTTATGTTGTATTATTGTAGAACTTTAACATGGAACATGTTTCATGTTATGTACAGCATGCCATCATCAGGCAAAATTGGAGTACCAAGTAAAAGTTATCATGAAAATCACATTAAAGCATTGTTCATGCCCGTATATGTAGCTGAGAGCTCAACTTTACATTTTTCGTAAGATGACGGCTTTCTGCACTTAAGCTGAAAGAGGTTGCGCATTAGAGTTATATAATAATATACCACAAAACTCGGTTGTGCTTGATGTCCTTGGCCCATTTACTTTCTGCATCTTCATCACAATGGGACGTCTCTCCTAAAAGCAAAATGTTAATTTACAGCATCGAAATAAAACGAGAATGCTTTATAGAAAAGCATGCACAAGGCAGAGTTTATGTAAGTCAGGGGTTATGTAAGCTGAGAAATGTGTGGTGGTGCTGGTGGTGTTGGTGGTGGTGCTGGTGCTGGTGGTGTTGGTGGTGGTGGTGATGGTGCTGGTGGTGGTGTTGGTGTTGGTTGCCTGTACCTCATTATTTTTACTCTCTCAGAAATCTGGTCTGACAGTCGACCTTGCGAAGCCATGTGACTCACCGGAGGCTGTGTAATCAGCAACATGTGCCTGCGCTGTTGTCCAAGCCAGTTGCTCACAAGCAGCTCTTTGCTGCTTGTACTGTAGAAAGATCCAGCAGGTTCAGGTGAATCTGGCAGTGGCCATCTGGCAGATGGTTGCTTCCTGTCTCTACGTCCGGCACACGGACACACTTGGCGGTAGCAGCGGAAACCGGACACAATTGTCACTAGACACTGTGCACATGACATGAGTAGCAGGCCACAGTTAGCCAAAAGCGGTGCCCAGTTTCGGCCATCAGAGGAGACCTGAGAGAGAAAAGAAATACATGTTGAAGTGTCTCTACACTGAGCATATCCACAGGCGGATATGGTGGCAGTTTAGAGATGTATTTGATTTCAAACAATTTTGTCTCATGCCTGCAACTTCATGTACGAGTATACAGAAAACTAAGCCCCACACACAAAACTGAACATAATGTCACGACATTTAAAAGGAAACTGGTGCTCCTACCGTAAGGACACATGCACACATGCACACAGATTATAAAGGTTAGAGGCTTTGTATTACCTTCTGGGTAGATTAATTCTGTGGTAATTTACAAAGTAAAATAACTTAGGCTGGGTTGATGAAGTTCACTTCTCCCCTTTAGTAGCTGTGACAAATGTGACCAACTTCGAGTACCCTGATGGTGATACCATTTATTGGCTCTTCGTTTGTTATTAATTCCAGTGGTTGCTTCAGCTATTTCTGCATGGATAAAGTTACTGTGTGTGATGCCCATCAATCGCCTTCACCTATTTCTGTGTTTAAGAATACACGGAGCTTTTTCATAACCCCCATACGCCTTTGGGGCATAATGTTTAATCATTGGGATGTTAGCCTATTTAAATTCTGATTCACAGGATAATGAAAACTTTGTCCAAATTAGAGACTGAGAATTAGCAATATTCTTCACTATGTCTCACTGCCGTATTTACACTAACACTGCAGTCCTACCAAACGTGTTACAATACACAACCACTATGTACTGCAAATGATAACATATGTATAAGCTGTATAAATATAAAAACAATTATGCACATCGACGTTGGTAATGTACAGGGCCATTATTTTACCTAACAATTGTCCGTTTCCACTGCCTGTCGGCTCGACTACCGTAATCCACTCAGCCGACGGCCCACACACGCGATGAAGTAGCAGCGGCAAGTGACAAGCGGTAGTTGTCGGATAAAATAACGACCCCGAGGATTGTCTTTTCAGAGCCAGGTGGACCAAGGACAGTTCTCAGGTTGTGGATGGCCACACATGGCCGGTAGCTACGAGGGTATGCAAGAAGGGGTCACCAAGAGCTGATAAAAGAGTTGGACCTCCAGCTGTGGGACTGGATATGGAGCAAATAACCCCTCGACGTAAAGAAACACATCAATAAATTTCAAAAAGACAGGCAACGTATGTATAATAATGTGGCGCGTTCGCGTAATGTTTACACCTCCTCAGGTATCCAAACATCCTGATACCATTTCACTCAATGAGAGCGCTTTTATGGCGATTTGACGTCGCCGGCAACAATAAAACGTACTTATGTCTCCACGTAAGGTACCCAATTTTAACCAAATTTGGGTTTTATCGACAAATTTTCAAGTCCCCAATATCAAATTTCACGAAAATCCGTGCAGGGGAAGCCGCGCTGATAGACGGACAGCCGGCAATGACCAAGATAATAGGTGTTTTTCGCGACTATACGAAAGCGCCCAAAAATCGCCCGGGGCTTCAAAAAAAACTTTTAAAAAGAAGGAACTTCATCATTTATACTGCTCACAAAATATTAATACCATAATTAAACCAAAGAGTATAAGACGAACACGGCACGTAGCACCAATATGTGTAGCAAATTACGACACTCCACGACTTACGAATTTTTAAACAAGGCAGGCCGCGTACGTATAAACGTAACAGTGATGCGCGTTCGCGTAACCGTTGTTGCCGTGGAATAGCAATAAGTATTACAATTCTGAGTGTGTGTCTGTAGCCTTAGTTATCCAGCATCCAAAGCGCATGCGCCGTATTATATTGTCATCTGTGGCCTATCTGGCTATACCGGCACGAGTTTTTTAAAAAAGTTATTGAACATAAAATGTGTCTTTTGATTTTCCCTACAACTTTTGTCTGAAACATTTCTCATTCTATGAAAAATTCAGCGAGATATTATCATAAATGTACACAGGTCTTCATGTGAAGTACCCGTTATTCTTGTCAGATTTTAACCTTTTAAAGCCTAGCGGTAACTTTACGTACCACCAGGTTTAACATTAAAAAATTCTACGTGGTGCCCACATTGCGTTTATGTGTTTTGTACGGATCTCAGAACAAACAGCAACTTTTGCCTTATAAAACATTAAGAGACTGGTTTTTATAACTGAAGTGGAGAGTGTTTACAGCGCGGTACGCACTGAGTCCTTATATAAAACAGTTACGCTTCGTCTTTAAAGGGTTAATGAAACTTGAATTTTCTCGACAGATTTTCGAAAAATTCTCAAACATACTATTTCAAGAAAATCCTTCCAGCGGGAGCCGGAGTTGTTCCATGCGGGCGGTGAGACGGACATGGCGTAGCTAATAGCCGCTTTACGCGATTTTGCGCACACGACTAAAAAGTAAAAAATATTAAATGGTAACATTTTTTAAATGCGTGCCTAATTCTTCCTTGCGGGAATGAAAGCGGAATGAGACAAAAATGGCGGAAGAATACTGCTGGGCGATAATTCAAGCGGCAGGGCGGTCATGCTGTGGCCCAGCAGATTCCAGCGTCTTAAGAGTTTGAATATCAACTGGATTGCTTTATATATACATATTTAACTGACCAAATGAGAGCATACTCAACTGCACAAAATTCGACTTGCGCCGGAACATAACTACTGCGTATAAGTTGGGGAGTGTCTACACAGTCGTCTACACAACATTTCGGTCGTACAACTGCAAGGAACAGCTCACTATAAAGACAGCGTACAGAGGATGATGATAATATTAAAATGCATCTTAGAGAAACTACTTGTCAAGAGTGTGGAGTAGATCGGCGCAGGGCAAAGAGGCATGATTTTGAGAACCCGGTGACCAACAGTTTGATAGCAAATTTATTGGCCAACTGAGAGGCTAAGAAATTTTCAACTAAGTGTCTGAAATCGCTACTTGCCTGCTCATCCTCTACAGCGCTTACGCCGGCACTCTGCCCGTCTCTCACCAGCCCGATCACCGCCAGCACGACCACCAGGTTGCTAACCGCGAGCGATACGAGGCAGAGCGCCAGGAACGACGTGACGGTCAGTGTGGACGGAGACGCGTCCCTCACAGAGTAGCAGTTTCGGAGTCCCGCCATCACTCCCACAACCCCAGCCGCCATAGCCACAGCGCCGCCCCACAGACCAGCCCCCACATTGGACAGGGATGCTTCATGCACAATGGCCAGTACTCCAAACACCGCCATCAGCACCCCTAGCAGCATCTGGGCAACCCCCAGGAACAGAAACGAGTTCTCTTCAGCCGGCCCATCGCCCTGAAAACTGCCACTGACGGTTGATGACCGCGTCTTTAGAGTCGAGGAGAAAGAATCGGCTGGTGATTTGACGACCAGAGGGTCGGGAGTATCAGCCAAGCTCGGCGGAATGGCGTCTGTCACACACGGATTGTCTGATGAACTGCTCATTGCAGCTTCACTTATGTACAGTAAAGTTCACTCACACAGGCCTTCAACAAAATTTAAAACTGCCACTAATCGATTGCAAGCACTGCCCTCGATCTCTCGCAAGAAAACAAAAGAAAAAAAAATAATAATAATTCATCCGTACTTTCGTTTATGGTAAACATACACCACGTACTGTTCTACATGCTTCTAGAAACATACAATATTCATAACAACACAACACCACGCACTTCGCACGCACTCAAAACATCTTGAATTCTCAACAACAATCCGTAGTTCATATTTCTGACATCCAGCGCGCTGCCGAGGCAGCAACTGCCGTCCTCTCTCGCTTGCAGCCAAAATGAAACTAACAACCAGTCGGGCCACAACACTCACTTGTGCCAGAGCAGGACATGTCGGTCGGCGCTACAGAACGCTGAATTCTGTCTGCTGCGCTTTTACCCAATGCGCAACAATTGAGTGGCCACGGATCGCATGAGTGGCACGGCAACATGACCAAATGCCGGTAGCGTAGTACGCACAGGAATGGCACGCCTTTTAGAGTCTGCTATGACCGAGAAATTCCATGGAGCACAGACCTAGGTGAAAAATCCACCACCAAGGCAAAATACACCACGTATTTGATGGGACCTGAAGATTAATTACTGCGGTCACAAGAGTCCCACTAAGCCAAATAAATGCAATCCGTAACCTCTATGCCCACTTATGTAACCTTTCAAAGACCTGCCTTCGCATACGCAAACCCACACAGGATAACACCCCTCGAAATTAATTTTATATATTTATGGAAATTTACTGTATTTTTAAGACATGTTGCATAATCTCTGTTTTATTTTCCACAAAATTCCGTTTATTTTATAATTCTATCTTTTTCTATTCAAGTGATATCTTTTCCATAAACCATGCGCTATAATTTAAATACTCACCTCCGGCAGGATAAAGGTTAAGAACCACTTTAATATTATGCTCTAATCGAGGTCTCCCAAGCAGTGTCTTCAGTTTTAATATTTTCCATACCGTGTTGGTAATTCAGTGTCTGATGTATGAACCAACTCCAATACCATGTACATCAGATATATTTCAATTTAAGATTTGAAACTTAAAATTTCATTAGACGGAGCTGCCTAATGAAATTTTAAGCTTCAAATCTTAAATTGAAATAAATCTGATGTCCATGGTGTTGGAGTT
>BLKM01000055.1:0-52908 GCA_013340265.1 Coptotermes formosanus
CCCCCCCAATCCTCTTGTCTCACCACCAGTTATAACAGGCAGGTGTATGCTGATGCTGACAGATTTCAGAAGTGGTCAGTTCCCTGATGACAAGGATGGATATGGTCCTCAAAATGTTGGTTTGCTTGCCATTCAGCAACCTGACATGGCTGCTAGCTCGAGAGCATTTATTTTGCATGAACCTGTTTCTTTCTCTTTCACTGGATTAGTCTAGTTGTTGAGCAAATTTGTCAGCAGGTTTATGGAATGAAGAGACATGCAAATAGCACTTAGAAATGGCAGAACATGTGGAACAGGATGATATCAATGGTGGGGTTGTAAATGGTGGTACTACATCAGTAGCGATTGTTTCAATATGAAAGAACAGATGAGTAATACAAAGTGTGACAGGAAACAGTTACTTCTAATATAACATGTTACCACTAGGAGTGTTACCGTCCAGATTAATTGGTGCTATTAACTTACCTTTCAGATATACCTCAGGATACATGTGAGACAAAACAGTGTGGTGCTAATGCTGTTTGTGTGGAAAGAAATGCAGTCTTGACATGTGTGTGCAAACCAGAATACTTTGGTAATCCCTACTTGGCATGTCGGCCAGAGTGTGTTCTCAACACAGACTGTCCTAATAACCGTGCCTGCATCAATAACAAATGTGAAGATCCATGTGCTGGAACGTGTGGTGTTGGTGCTCAATGTGAAACTGTGAATCATGTCCCAGTCTGCTTCTGTCCATCTCGGATGACAGGAGATCCGTTTTTCTCCTGCTATCCACTTAAGCCGGGTATGGAACAATTTTGATACTTTTAACACACTAAATACAGTGTTGAAACAGCAAAGTAGCAAATTATGAAACTGTGTCTGAAAGTGAAATGAAGTAAAAGTGTGTACCAAATTGCCTATAGTTCATGATCCATATTAAGTAATATATAAAATGTAGTACACAACACTAAAAGTACCAACAAATATTCCATCGTTAAGACACCACCTATGCCTGTGGTGTTGCCAACTGTACATTATAGTTTTATTGAAACAGTGGTTGCTTAGATGATCTGTAATAACATAAGCAAACCTAACCTCACTTATAGCCAAACTGATACATAGTTTTATTGCCCTTAGTGGGGATTTGAACCATATTTATATAACACATTCAGTCACTGCACTGACCTTGCTATTTTTACAATTTACAGTTCAGTTGACATAGAAGGGCCATTTTAAGGACTGCACACAGAGGCATGCTAGGTACTTCAGCACACAGGATAATGTCAGTGAATTCTATTCTGTAGTCCATTTGCATTTACATTTCATCAATCCGGTATCAGCCCATTGGCTGTTGGATATGAAACATCATAATACAGAGGAACACAGATACTGTATATGTGCATAGTTACACTTAAGTAGCATTTGTTTTATGGCCAGATGCATTTAAAATTAGGACTTTTCTCATGATAAGTTTCATTCTGCACACATTTTTCATGCTCTGCTATTATATTTTAATGTGTTTTATTTAGGAGATACCAATGTAAACTGGGCATTTGAATTTTGTTTTTGTTGTACATGTTAAATGCAGTGCTGTAACCTGAAGTCACTGATTGTGTTAAATGTTATGTGATGTTTTCAACAGAACTTCCTGTGTCTGCAAACCCATGTGACCCATCACCATGTGGTCCATACAGCCGATGTCTTGTGTCACCTCAAGGTTTTGCAACTTGTTCATGTCTTCCCGGTTACCGAGGTGCTCCACCTGTATGTGCCCCTGAGTGTGTTGTAAGCTCAGACTGTCTGCAGACCTTGGCGTGTGTGAACCAGCATTGTACAGATCCATGCCCTGGGACCTGTGGTATTGGAGCACGCTGTGCTGTCATAAACCACAATCCTATATGTAGCTGTCCACCGGGTGATACAGGAGATCCATTTGTGAGCTGTCAGAAGCCAAAGCAGCCAGGTGACTGTTCTTACTGATCAGTAGGATCCCAGCTTAGCAATTTCTGTATTAAAATTGCTTGAACGGAAAAAGATTTTGGACCTCAGAATTGTACAATACAATACAGTTTTTACATACTAAAGGAGATTATGTCAGTCAGGGTATGTATTGGATGCTTGTATGTTAAAACTGTACACTGGAGAATATCTTATATCAGAGCATTGGTTTGTGAATTGGGTGGTTGGTTGGTTAGGTGGATGGTTTGATGTAGCTTGTTAATTATTAAATTAGTTATTAGTTATTTTGTGTGACAGTAAGTTCCATAAAATATACTTTGTGTATGAAAGATTAGAACATGAACTGTAACTGATATAATGGCATTAACACATGTGTTGAGAGGAGCTTATGGAAATGAGGACTGTCAGTTACTTGGAATAATTAAAAACTGTTAAGGACTGTTTATATCCAAATGAATAATAAGAGAATGTACAGTAAAACCATGATTTTACATTCCCGCATTTCACATTTTCCACAGTTCAACTCACTTTTTACACGGTCCTGGCCAAATGCCCATAAGAACAATGTTTCCTGCATTTTACACCATTTTAGGTAGTCCCCCAAAACATAAAATTGGGGTTTGATGTATGTCCTCATTATTGTTTGATTTTGCAAGTTATTGATGTGCTTGCTTTTACAGAACCACCAAAGGTGCCAGAAAATCCATGTGTTCCATCACCTTGTGGCCCAAACTCAATTTGTCGAGTGAAACAAGGTCGACCAGTGTGTTCTTGTGTACCCAACTATATTGGAAGTCCACCATTCTGTCGTCCAGAGTGTGTTCTCAGTCAGGAGTGCCCATGGGACAAGGCATGCATCAATGAGAAGTGCCAGAACCCCTGCATCAACAGTTGTGGATCCAATGCAAAGTGTGATGTAGTCAACCACACACCATTCTGCAGCTGCTTAGGTGGTTACATAGGAGATGCATTTATTGGCTGTTCAAAGATAGTTACACGTACGTATCTACATGGTTTAAAATACTTTAAACCTTAGGTTTAATTCTCTTTGATCTTAATGCTTCAAATAGTACGAAATGAAACTGGATGCTGTTGCCTTTTTCAGCATATCTAAAACTGTGTGAGATTTGAGGTTCTTGCAGCAGTACGGGTGAATGATTTCATGCTTCCACCACGGAGTAAATGAAATCTTCACCCTTCTGGGATGTTATGCAGTGTTGATTGGTAGTTAGTTACCAGTCTGCACTGCTTAACATCCCAGAAGAGCAAATGTCTCAGTTCTGATGAAGATTGTAATCTTCTGCATTATGGTCATGTGTAGATTGGTGTGTATTTCAGTTACCAGTGTTTAAGAGGAACCTCCTGCCTCCATATTCAGGATAGCTCTGAAGCATGCATTCTTCTGATTTGAAACCATTCCATTTCTTTGAGTCTGTAATGTAATTTGCGGCTGTGAGATGCCAGCCTACTCTCAAGCTTTGCATAACTGTAAAATCAGCCACTTGTACAATGCATAATGTAGAGAGTTGTAAGAATACTTAGGCAAATCTAAATAACATTTATGAAATTTGGCTTCCTGTTTAATTTTGTATGCTCTGTTTGAGATAGAATTACTTCATTTTGAGCGCATTAAAATTACATTTTTAAAAAATCATGCACTTCCAAACCAAGTACAGTGAAACTCGCTTAAGAAAAACCTGGTTAAGAAAATTTCCCGACCAAGAAGTCAGGATAAAAAAGCACCAAAATTCTCCCATTTCATTAAAATCTCCCTTTTAAGAAATTTCCCACTTAAGAAGTAGGATTTTCTTGGAATTTTCAAAATTTTCTTAACAGGCTTTCACTGTATGTCAAAGTCTCAAGAAATTTGAAAATCGAAATATACCCCTTTATTTCTGATTATTCATTGTCAGTTATGTTAGAATTGTTGAGGGAACATTTATGTAGTCATATATGTGACAAAGTGAAATGTATTGTAATCTTGATAAATGCCCAGGGATTTTTTAACCCTACCTTAATTGTGTTTGTTATTTTTGAAGATAACATGTCTAATTTTGTTCAAAATATTAAACAGGCTGTATGAACCATAAAAATATTAATAATATCAAAAGTGTTCTTCGTAATTGGCATCAGAAAGCAAATGTAATATGTATATGAAACATGTTTTGCAAGGAGTTGTGATGGTTGTGTGACTTACTTGTATGCAGGTGTCTGTGTCATTTTTATTATCTGTTTCAGCTGAGCCAAGACCATCTTTACCTCCTGACCCATGCAACCCATCACCTTGTGGAGAGAATGCCCAATGCACAGCACAAGATGGTGTAGCTCGTTGTACATGTATACCACCTTACAAAGGCAACCCCTATGTGAGCTGTCAACCAGAATGTGTTATTAACTCAGACTGTCCAAGTTATATGGCTTGTGTGGCACAGAACTGTCGTGATCCTTGCCAGGGTGTTTGTGGTGTTAACGCTGAGTGTGATGTTGTGATCCATGTTCCAGTGTGTTCATGTTTGCTAGGCTTCGTGGGTGATCCCTTCCAGTCATGCAGACAAGAACCAAGACGTGAGTACTGACTTTTTCATAATCCCTTTTTCACACCTTGTTTTTATCCAGTTTGAGGGGTTTCATATGAGTTACAGTATGGTATAGAATAATATGGTATTTTTTTTTTAAATATTTGGGACAGTAAAATTCTTCTACATTTTAGAGAAATGAGTGATAGGTTAGAAGTAATAGTGGTTCCACCATTGTAGAATTCGCTGTATTTATTATAATATAGTTGAGGTTGGATTTAGTATAAATTGTCAAATGTGAATAAATCTTAAGTCCAAAAAATTAAAAGAGTCAATTAAGTAAAATCTTGGGAGTGCCTGAGTTGTGAAACCTACATTTTTGGATTTTATTGTGTGGAGTTTTTTATTGGGTGGTTACAAATGTACGCTGCATAATTATATTCTGTTGTATTTGCTCCAGGACTTAGAATGTTCTTCATATAGTAGCAGTAATAGTAAGTTACAGAGATTACCATTTTTGCAAGATTTGATGCTCTTTTAGTGGTGTTGATGAAGATTGGCATCTTCTTGGGTACGATGCTCTATATATAGATGTATATTGCAAGAATACTGAAGATGGTACAGGAGGTTCCTCTGACATGTTGGTACTTATATCAATATATACAGCATCATATCCCAGAAGACAGAAGTCTTCATTTGCCTTGTTTGTTAATTTTCTGAATTTTGTAGTCTATACTGGCTGGTTCCTACTAAGGAAAAAATATTCCTTTAAGCGTTTGATATAAACTCACAAAATAGATGGTAAGTGATATTCTCAACTGCTGTTATTGAAGGCAGTTGTACCACCGTAATACAAGTTGATTGTTATAAAAATTTGACACATAAACCGCTACTGCGCATGATGGTGACGGAGTGAAACTGGTTATAGAACAAAAATTTCAGTAGTATTTTTTACTTGACTTTTACTTCAGAGAGAAAAATTTAAAGAATATTTTACATGTATGTAAATGTTTATCTATAAAGAATGAATGAATAAACATTATTAGTGTTCATGTTAAAGGCATAGTAGTAAACAGTGAGTACTAGAACAGGGGTTCTCAAACTTTTTTATTGTGTACCACAAAATAAAATTTAACAATCGTAATGTACCACCAGTATATTTTCGTATTTAAGTAAAAAGCTGAATTTGAAAAAACTGGCTAAGACTGAAAGTGGGCATGAGTCCTATGATGTTGCCAGCAGTGCTGCATATTAGCAAATTTATGTGGCTTATGTTTTATCTGTTTTTTAAATTCCTATTTTTATGTTTCAGTTTTTTATTAAGGTTGCATACCAGTAAACAATGGTTGGGTTACCAGTGGTGTACACATACCACAGTTTGAGAAACCGTTTCCTAGACTGTAGGACATGGTTTCTCGAACTGTCTGCATCCTAGAGCGTTGGATTGTGCTGTATCCAAATTATGATGAGACACTGCTGAGTAGTAAAAATAAAAGCTTTATGTATCATCATCATCATCGTCATCATCATCATCATCATCATCATCATCATCATCACACAGTAAGACCTTGTATTGAAGAAGACATTGGAGATATTTAACATATACTCTCACATAAGTATATAAGATAATATGTAGATGCAAAAATTATTTTAACAGTCCGATCACTTTTTGAACAGCTCTACCACCACAGAATCCGTGTGAGCCGTCACCGTGTGGACCAAATAGTGTGTGCCGTGTAACCAATGGCCATGCAGTGTGCTCCTGTCTTCCCAATTTTCTGGGTAGTCCTCCAGCATGCAGGCCTGAGTGTGTTGTCAGTTCTGAGTGTCCTCAGAATCAAGCTTGCATCTCACAGAAATGTCAAGATCCTTGTCCTGGGACCTGTGGTATTGATGCCCGATGTCAGGTTGTTAATCACAACCCTATCTGCAGCTGTCCATCACGTTATACAGGCGATCCATTTGTCCAGTGCTTAAAAGAGGGTAAGAAATTTTGAAGGCATACTTTAAAGGAATTCTTTTTGAAGGAATATATAATATAAAGCAGTAAGTTATAAGCATTTTGCATGGCATTTTATTAATTTAAATTTTGTGTGATTATATGATATTTCTTCAACATTGGATGCATTGTAAGCAAAAACAAATTTTTTACATAGGAGAAGCAACATATCTGATGTTGTCTGTTACATTGTCTTTTTATCCAACATGCTGAAGTGAATCACATTCGATAGAGTGTGCATTACCAACTAGCAGTATTTGTGTAACATTCCTACAAGTTATCCTGTTGTTCTTTAAGCTGTGTGTTTTTGAGGTCTTTTACCTGACTTCATGATTTTTCCTTAGAACCGAAGCCTGCTCCGCCAGCAAACCCATGTGTTCCATCACCCTGTGGAGCCAATTCTGACTGCCGAGTGGTAGATGGACGACCTGTGTGCTCATGTCTTACTGGAATGTTGGGTGCTCCACCCAACTGTCGGCCAGAGTGTCTTATTCACCAAGACTGTCCCACACATCTTGCATGTGTCCGTAACAAGTGTCGTGACCCTTGCAGTGGTTCCTGTGGCTTCAATGCAAGGTGTACCGTTCACAATCATCAGCCAGTGTGTACATGTAATACTGGTTTCGAGGGAGATCCATTTTCTGGCTGCAATCCGGTTCAAGGTAGGATGACTCTTCAGTGCATGGCTTGCATGTGTTTGGCTTATGTTCAAGATTTACTTCATGTGGTACACAAAACATGATTTATCTTTAGCCTTCCAGCTATTTTATGACGTTATCCAATAGAATCAGGTGTGTAGCTAGGAGGGGGTGAGTGGTGCAGTCACTCCAGGCGGCAAAGTACAAGGGGCAGCAAAATAAGCAGAGAAATTAGTATTTTTTCCGGGGGGGGAAATGCTTTTCTGCTCCAAACAAATTTTGGATTATTGAGCCAAATGAAGAAAAGTCAGTAAATGATTGTGACTTTTGTATAGTTTGTAAGTTTTAAAAGGGGCAGCCATTGTGATTACGTGCCCCAGGTGCCAAAAAATCCATCTATGCCACTGGGTATAACTCAGTAAGTATTATGATCTTCCATTCCACATTTTATGATGCATGATGGAAATCGGTACGTCTCTTACATATGAAAAATGTCTGAAGAAGTTCTAGAAAAACATCACTTACTCTATTTGCAGCTGTAAATATTCTGTTTGAAAAAATGCAAATTTAAATACAGTTTCATGTTTTTTTTTTTTAAATTTTGTCAGTTGTCACATTATATTACAGTGTTCCTGAACCCAAACAAGGTTGAAAATCACTGATTAGTGCAAATGCAAATGCTTGATATCATCAGCGTGCTTCCAAATGTGCCCCAGCTCAGAGCTATCTTGACCCAGGTTTTAACCCTTCCCTCCCCAGCAAAACTCAGCATTGTTTATGTACTTCTTAAAGGGATATTCATGTAGAGTTATTTTGTTTTTAATTGCATTCTAGTTGTAAAGGGAAGTGAGACTTGCAGAATGTTGGCATTGATGTCTCATGAATGGTACAAGTCACATTCGTTGTCTCCAGTGCGAAACTGTGTTCAGTAACTTGCACTTTGTACTCTGACAGAAGAAGCACCATCGTGGACAATCACTTTTTTCAGTAATGTGCTTAATATTTATAATTATTTCTTTTCAGTGTCAGTTGTTTTTTCTAGAGGCTGTTGCTTGTCTTTCCATTTTGTGCGTGTGTGCGTGTGTGTGTGTGTGTGTGTGTGTGTGTGTGTGTGTGTGTGTGTGTGTGTGTGTGTGTGTGTGTGTTGTGAGTTGTGAATGTTATTTATTTGTATCAGTCTAGCCAGCAGGGCACAAGAAGGAAATTCCAATGAAATAAGAAAGCTTAATGTCATGATCAGTATGAACGTTATGTACTGTCCGTATATGTGAAAGTCACAGAGAAGGAAAATGTTAGCAGCACATGAAATGTTTATATTGTGGATTAATCTTCACATTTATGGTGAACCCTATCAAGTGGGCAACACTCTTTAGACAAATAGATCAGGTGTTGAAACTGTCACACATTAAGATGCTTTAAGGGTATAATGGTTTTCTCTGTACCAGTATTGAGAACAGTAATAGGCATGCTGAACAAAAATGTATCAGTTTCTCTTAGCCTTTTTACTATGTGACAGAAACGCTGGGAATGATAAGGTGATGATCCCATATTATTTAATAGCCACATATGATGTTGGTCATCCACTGGTGAGGACATTTGAATCATTAATTTAATTGTTGGTGACAGTGAGGCCAGTGGAGGCACCTAGACGGCCATGTGAGCCTTCTCCGTGTGGCTCTAATGCCATATGCAGGGAACGGAATGGAGCAGGATCTTGCTCTTGTCAGCCTCAGTATTTTGGTGATCCATACACGGGATGCCGCCCTGAATGCGTTCTGAGTTCGGACTGTGCGAAAGACAGAACTTGCATCAACAACAGATGCAGTGATCCATGTCCTGGAACCTGTGGGCTTAATGCACAGTGCCGTGTCATCAACCACGTTCCTTCATGCAGCTGCTTGCCTGGTTATACAGGCGACCCTTTACGATCTTGCTCTCTTATTCCTGCAACTTGTAAGCACCTCTCCTCATCTGTCTAAATTTCATACTTTTCTGAATACTGTCAATTCTTGATATTCTGTCAATTCTATGTTGCTGCTTTCTTTGATTTTATAATATTGTACTTTGTCAAACTTCCTCTGTTTAAAGTGTGTAGTCCAATTGTGTGAAGTGTTCAGGAAGTTACGGTTGAGACACTAATACCTAAACTGTTTTAGGAGTCATTCAGTTTTTATGAATTTCATGGGAATTAAAAGTAAGATTATATTGTTTCATGAAGAGAATTTGTGTGAAGGAACTCACAGAAAGACAATACATAAACTTACTTGAAGTGAGAGTTAAATAAAATTGTCAATATAAATCTGATAGCAAAATTATTTTTATGTAATTAAATGCTTAATACACATTTTATTTTATTATGACAGTGGAAACCCTTAAAATGAAAGACTGTATGGGCAACAGACTTATTTGTCATAGGAAATGAAATTTATAATACCAGTTTCATCAAGAGTTGACACTATTCAACAAAGTAAACTAAAGTGTATTTTATGACAATTAATAATAATTTATAGTGCAACTAACTGATTGATTTGCAAATACGTATTTTAATGTGTTGATTTGGCATTGCACATTTAGATATATAACAAACAATTCATTATTTAGTTGTAACATGTCATTCAGCTTCAGTAATTATCATTCACCTGGTAGATGCATTTAATAATTCATTAGTAAATTGGCTTGTGGGTCCAGCATACATTAGCTGTTCTCTTCATGCACATCCCTGTCACTAACATTATTTTGTCTTAAACAACCAAAGTTGCCTACATTTTTCTGTCACTCTTTGAAATTATTGTTAAATAAGAGTTTGATATTTTCCAAAATTTGTATTTTTACATAAAAATATGGCATGCAGCTGGTGTCAATTAATATTGCAATATTAAACACTTAACATAGGTAGTGATGTTTCAGAATAACTGTTTCTTTCAAGCATGAGTGGAAGATGTACTCCAGATTGGAATACAGTTGTTTTTCAAATGCATTCCTTGCAATATTACATACCTCATTGATCATGATGTTTTATTTTTGTGATGCTTAGCAGAACGACTAAAATGTACTTTATGTTCATAATATTGAATATGTAAACTCAGTGATTCAGATTGTATAAGATATCCCTCTCAAATAAGTCAAACTCCTATAATTAAAAAATAAGCTTTAATTTACCAGTTGGTTGCTATATCATAACATTGTTCATATGACGTAATATTTAAATATTTGTGCAAATGCTGCTAAGAACCATGAAATTTGTACATGTGTTCAGACTGGATAGTTTCCCAAATCAAAATTTTCTTTGAGTATGTATTGCTCCCAAAATTATTTTTAATTGCTGTCTGACATAAATAAATGGTATTAAATTAATTTATTCATACTTGCTATGTTGGAAGCACAGTCCTGGCACCAACTCAAAATAACAAAGAATAGAATTCAGTGCCTGTTGACAAGATTTCTACATAGTAGTATTTCCAGAATAGTCTATCAATATGAAATATTGAAAAGAATTTACAGAAGAAGTACTTAATTTTGAGTAGTGTACTACATACTTTTAATACAAAGCTCTTTATTGTAAATATCAAGAAAGGAGCAGTTGCCTGTTATTTGCATGAAAACATTCATGAATACATACAAACATTTACAGTTGAAGTCAGAATCATGTATTGCACTTCTTCTCCAGTAGCAGACTTTCTGAATTGGTTGAATTTGGTACATGTTAACATAATACTGCTTTTAAGAAACTTAGTCAGCCTGTAAGTAGTTGATGCATTTCTAGAGATATTTATTACTTTAAAACTTCATCATTTTTCTTCCTGACACTCTACCTGTACTGTATAATTATTGCAGGACTGTGTGCTATTAGAACTGGAAAGAAATAGTCAGACTAAGTCTGTTCTTTCCCATCTATACTTCAACACTCATTTCATATTAACAAACATCTTGTTTATACATCATACATTCAGCTGTAGTATGTAATATTTTATGTAGGTTTATATTCTGTACTTCACATAACAAAGCTGTTTCCTTTCATCTTTGATATACAGCTGTAGCTCCAGCCTGTCCTGCAAACCCCTGTTTGCCAAGCCCGTGTGGTCCTAACAGTGTGTGCCGAGTTGTGGACAGTCATGCTGTGTGCTCATGTCAGCCCGGCTGTGTGGGTTCCCCACCCACATGCAGGCCTCAGTGTGTTGTCAGTTCTGACTGCCCACAAAATCTGGCCTGTATCAACCAAAAATGTCAGGATCCATGTCCAGGCACATGCGGTTTCAATGCTCGCTGTCAAGTTGTGAATCACAATCCAATCTGTACCTGCGCTGCGGGCTTTACTGGTGATCCTTTTGCAAGATGTCTGATACAAGAAAGTAAGCTTCCTATTGTTACCTCTTCTGTGAACACATTTCTATTTCATTTTGGTTTGAAAGACACTCGTATTTTTATAGAAGGATAGTAAGTAACAGCCAAAGACCATTTTGTTCCAACAACTTCAGTTAAAATATTAACATAATTGGCATTGATTGGAGAATATTACATTTAAGTGAAACCATAAGATGGGTCTTTTTGAAGTAAAATGATATATGCTTACTTTTTTTTTATTAACGTTTAGCATTGCTTGTCAACCAGCTGTTGTACACACTTCAAAAATAAATCATGTATTCCCATGGCACAGTTAGTGGTCTCATCTGTTACCACCCTGTTAGAGATGTGTGCACCAGGTATAGGCTTGTGCTTACCATCCTTTATTTGACCATAATGTTAAAACATAGCTCAAAACTAGAAGTAATGCAACAGACTGTCCTAAGTGGGATCAACATAACTCTTTTTGGCTGTATTTACTGAGTAGGTTTCCAAAACACACGTAACTAGTTACTGACTTGATGTGTGGCATCACACTCTAGCTTTCATTTATTCTTACAAGTATGTATGTACATACACCTGTCATAATCTTTTGTTCTTATATTGTATAAAAACATTAATCTTCTAATATACTTTACCCTTGATACATAGTTTATGCTTTACATCATCTGACTAGATACCCGTTACTGGGTAACCTGTAATTATGTAGAGTATTTTAAATTATTTTACTTCCTCTTGACTATAATCTCCTGTATCTTATTCTTAATTTTACTTCAGTTTTAACCTTATCTGCTGCTTGTGACCCAACTGGCATTACCCGTGTTATTCTAGAATCTCCTGAACCTCCAAGTGGTAACCCTTGTGTGCCTTCACCTTGTGGGCCAAATTCACAGTGCCGTGCTATTGGCAGCACACCGGCTTGCACATGCTTGCCAAACTATGTGGGCCGAGCTCCCAACTGTCGACCTGAGTGCACTATAAATGCAGAATGTCCTAGCAACTTGGCTTGTCAGAAGGAACATTGTAGGGATCCTTGCCCAGGATCTTGTGGGTCAAGTGCAATCTGTCGAGTGGTCAACCATGGGCCAGTATGTACGTGTTTGCCTGGGCTCACAGGTGACCCATTCTCAGGCTGCTCTCCTGTTCCAGCAAGTAAGATTCCATACTTAAGGCCAAAGCTTTTTTGTCAGCTTAGAAGTTTACAGTTTATGACAGATATATACTGGCATACATGCTGTTAAATGCACTTCTTGTATTGTTAGATATTTCAGAGAAATACCCATCCTTGTCTGTAACTAACTGAAAATTACATTTATTCACTTTTTACTGTAAGAATTTAGTTTACAGGGATGCAGTGTACAGATGTTTTGGTGTATAATGGAAATATCACATTAGACTCTGACTGTCATGTCTCAAATAACACAGTTGGAGACATATATGGTTTTGGACAAGTGTACATATTATTTTATGTGAGGATATATTTAATACTATCATTATTATTGGGTGGTCTTTACAAAGTACAAGAAAGGAATGACTGGCATGGGTCCATGCCTGTCTGCTCATTCTTCTGTGACCTAGTATTGGTATCTAAACTGTTTGTCAGATTTGCTTGAAATGCAGTGTAGGAGGTGTTTACAAAATGTCGTCAAGGGAGCATGAGTTCGTGAAAATCAGTTTAGTGACTGTCATACGCTATGTAAGGGGGTAAATGAATTTCTACCCATACTTTCTGTATTTCATGACTGATTTGGATGAAATTTGATGTGGAAGATCTCCATGCTGTGCTACTGAGCATTTTCTAGGTTCGTGAAGATTGGTGGAGTGACATCATGGTTTACTTAAGAGCATAAATGAAATGTTTCCATATTTTCTAGATTTTTTATCTGATTTGGATAAAATTCAGCATGTGAGATGTCCTCGAAAATTTACTTAGTGTGATTTTCATGAAAATCACATTTATCATCTGATTTGTGTGGAGTTAAGTCTAAGAGATCTGCACATAATGCTACTGAGCATTTGTAAATTATATGAATAGGAGGATGCAGGGAAGGCCATACTTTTCCTATGGATGTAAATGAATTACGCTTGTGCATGTACCATGAAACTTTATGACGTTTTTCAAGCAAAGAATGCCCTCGTAATATCTGTTTACTATGTCATGGCATACATCATTTGCAGTCTTGTTTTAAAATATATAGTGTGGGCATGGTAGAGGAAAATGCTGATGTTGAGTGAATGAGTTGTGAATGGTATTTTATCTAAGGAGACTGGAAATATTTTATATATTTTGATCTGTTTCCAACTGGATTGTTTCCTCCATGACCATTCCAGCAGTGGCACCAGTGGTAACAGATGGTCTAACAGACCCCTGTAACCCATCTCCATGTGGTTCTAATGCAGTCTGTAAACAACATCAAGGGGCAGCATCATGTTTATGTCAGCAAGGTTACTTTGGGGATCCGTATATAAGTTGTCGGCCAGAGTGCATTTTGAACACAGACTGTCCGCGTGATAAGGCGTGTGTAAACAACAAGTGCCGCAACCTGTGCCGAGGAACTTGTGGCATCAATGCTGAATGCCAAGTTGTGAACCATTCCCCTTCCTGCAGCTGTCTGCCAGGCTACACTGGGAATGCTTTCATCTCATGCCAAGTAGTGCAACCTAGTAAGCTCTGTTTTTCTCTGTATCTTTCAGAAGTGTCACCCTAGAAATAATTATTTTCTGCAAGTTTTGTCAGTCACACTTATAGTGTGTGCAGCTTCATACCCATTATCCTGCTTTAGCTGTTTCATACCTGTCTCCATTTGCATTCCTAAAATAGAAAATGTTCATGTAGATTGGATATGAAGTACCCAGTTCTAAATTTCTCTGAGTTTAATAAGTTTTTAGTAATGTACAGTTTTTAAATTTTGTGTAAGACTTGATATGCTTCTCTTGCTATAGAATGCATGTATGGTGTATCTTATAACTGATTCCTGTGTTGTATCTCAGCATCTTGTAATATTGAACTTGTATCTCTTCCTTCAGTTGTGGTAGCACAGGAGGAATCTCTGAAGAATCCTTGCTTGCCTTCTCCATGTGGACTGTACAGTGCATGCCATGCAGTAAGTGGACATCCTGTCTGTTCATGTAAGGCAGGGCATGTTGGTTCACCACCAGCATGCAGACCAGAATGTATTTTGAGCACTGACTGTCCTCAAGACAAAGCATGTGTCAACCAGAAATGTTTGGACCCATGTCCAGGCATGTGTGGTCTTAATGCCAGCTGTCAAGTTGTGAACCACAACCCTATCTGTACCTGTTCTGTGGGCTTTACTGGTGATCCTTTTTTTCGATGCACTAAAGAAGAAAGTAAGCATTGTCTGTCATCTGTCTTTAACTTTGTAAATATCTGCTTACCTACTGTCTGTGTACTCTCTTGAATAGCTTCTTTGGAAAGTAAGGTTGAAACTTCTCTTTTCACCTTGCTTCTCTGTTCTGGGGTCTGGCAGTTAAATAACGGACTTATTCTATTAAAAGGATGCGTATGGTCACCAGCTTTAGGGAATATGTTCATCTCCAGAACTTTTATCTTCTGAATTGAAATATGCATTCCAGTGTGTGTGCCATGTGTGTAAATATAGCTGGAAATCATTTTCTCATAGTCCTATTGGTATTGTGTCATTGCTGTAAATGTCTTCATGTAATTAAAAATGAGACCTGTGTGAGGAGGTTTTTATTCTCAAGAACATGATAAAGTCACACAGGATCTAATCGTGGGCATCAATTTGATATTTATATACTTAGCAATTCTCTTTTGGCAAGTATCTCTTTACTAAAAGCTGTTTGTGAGAAAGTGCTTTATCCTGATGCAAAATTCACTGGTGATTCAAAATATTTGGTCTTTTTTACTGAACAAAGTGCTCCTAACGAGCTGCTCTAAGTGTCCGATAAGGAAACTAACTTAGTTAACTCTTAAGTTTTGGAAAAATGAAATTCGTAATGGATACATTTTTTGATATGGGAGAATGCAGGTGATCCTAGACTCTTGCTTTGACTTTATGCATCTATTTTTACTGTGAAGATTCTGGACTCTTCCATTGGAGACTTCATCATTTTGTTTGCGGGTTATAGAGGAAGACCTGAGTCACATTCCCATCCCCTGTATCTTCAGAAAGGTCGGTTTCTTAAAGATCTGAGGTAATTCGTTTTCTCCTCATTCTTCTGTTTCGTACATTTATGGTGCTGTTTTGGCACAGACTTTTTCCATGCTTAGATATGTGGTCAAAATCAATCTCAGTTTCTCTGTTCATGTTCGTTTTTTCTATCTCCCAAACAGTAAACCAGTGATCATCTCTCACGATATCAGTTGGCCCATTTTTCCCACATCAGGATCAGTTCTTGAGTTAACAGATGATGACCTGTTTCATTACCTGTAACATTTCATTTCCATCTCGAAGTCACCTAATCTGACAGTCACAATCTTGTCAGTTTTGCCAGTTTGTTACACATAAACTTCAGTCTTGTTTTATAATTGTCAGACCTAATACATATAAAAATAAATTTTATATGCATATTGTGTGTGTGGTGTACATTTTAATTGTTTCCCTGCTGGCAGTCTAACAAATTTTAAGGACCTGGGTTGAACTGATGCATTATCTTCTCATTTTTAATTTTTGAAAATGTAATCCATAGTAGGGTTTATATGAGTTCACGGCCATATGAATAATCATTTTGATTAAGAATGCTGCAGTTTGAGTCCATTTGTTTATATCATGTAATTATGAAATTGAGAAACAAAAAATAATTTTTGTGGTTAACAGATTGTTATTGTCACTTATTTTTCTTGTATCATAAAATCCATACCTAAATAATTTATATATTTCTGAACACCCACAACCTTAAAGTTTGAAGGTGTGATAATTACTACTACTGTTTTACATGCAGGAGACCCAAGTTTTGATTCTAAAGCTAGTTGTTATGAATGGATATTTTTATGGTTTTTCACATTTTCTGGAGAGGGAGGTGAAATGACACTTCAGAATTTTTCATGAACATTATTGCTTTATTCCAAGTCGGTTCATTGTGACACTCATTTCAGTTAGCTAGTCAGCCAGTCAATCAATCAATCAATCAATCAATCAATCAATCAATCAACCAACCAATCAATTCATCCTTTGTACCAAGTTGTTGGCATAGGACATGTCAATAATTTACATGAGCTCAAGTTTACATATGTGGTAACGTATTTGTCTAAAAATGTTTGTGGGGCACATTTTGCATATCTACAAAATCAGTCAACTTACAGTCAGAACACCTAATGAGAAAACAAATCGTCTTTCCAAAGGACCCCTTTCCACCCTGCCCTGTATTGGTACTATAGAAACCACCTGCCTGCCTTTGAAAATTCTTGAATGAAGATTTAGGACTTCTAAGTCATGTATATAAAGAGCTGTTGAATTCTGTGTTGGATGTGTGGTCTTTGTTTCTTGTAATCCACGTAAATGTGAAGTGTTCAGAATTATGTTTGCATGTCACTATTATGGGGTAAAAAAAATTTACCTAACAACACCTGTAGAAGGTTTTCCACTTTGCAGCAAATAATTTATGGTCAACGTTTAAATGACCCACAACCCCATCAGAAAAACAATTTGCATGGTATGAAATCCATATACACCTACCAATGTCGCTGTAACAGGAGGCCAATCAGTTACCATTAGCATGCTGCAATGAATATAAATGACATGATGTAAGACAGGACCTGATTTGTGCATTTTACACCATTAAAATGTGAAGGTAACACACATGTCTGAGGAAACTGAAATTTTATTTGTTCTGTGAACTACAATAAGGAAACAAGTGCTGTATATAAAGCTATAATAGAATCTGCCAAGGAAAATAGACCTCTCTTTTGTACAGAATTACTTTATAAGCATGTTTTCTAACTACTGCAGAAGTCTCTTGCAGGTAGTTCTCCTATATTGCTTGTTGCATGTGGATATAAACTTCTTTCTTTCTAGAGCAGACCATTCAAGCTGCTGAAAATACAAATCCATGTGTTCCATCTCCATGTGGCCCAAATTCCCACTGCCAAGTTGTAGACAACCGTCCAGCATGTTCTTGCCTACCAAACTATGTGGGCAGGGCTCCCAATTGTCGTCCAGAATGCACCATCAATGCTGAATGTCCCAGCAGCTTGGCATGTCAGGGTGAACGATGTAAAGATCCTTGCCGCGGCACTTGTGGGCCACATACAACATGTGTCGCAGTGAAACATGCGCCCATGTGTCATTGTCTAACAGGATACACTGGTGATCCTTTTGCAGGTTGCTCTAGCATTCCGCAGTGTAAGCATCTTTTTTTTTGTGAATAGTTTGAACAAAATTCAGTTATTTCATTTGCCTAGTATATTAGTTGAGGTGTTGCATTTATATGTGGTGGAGATGGTTCAAGAGTTATTGCTATAGTTACATATGCAGAAGTGAGTGCTGGTATGTCAAGTGAGATGAATGAAATTGTAAAGCTGTTTAATAAGTAGGTGTTATACATTCATGTGTTGTTGATTTGCTGAAAGGATGTGTCATTGGATGACATTACTCATGTTGCTATTACAGCAGTTGAAGCTCCCCGTGATCCTTGCAATCCATCACCATGTGGTGCAAATGCTGTATGCAAAGAACGTAACGGTGCTGGATCATGCACATGCTTGCCGGAATATTCAGGAGATCCATACACTGGCTGTCGCCCAGAGTGCGTTCTCAATACAGATTGCAATAGAGCAAGAGCATGTGTTAGAAACAAGTGTGTGGACCCCTGTCCAGGTGCATGTGGTCTCAATGCAGAGTGTCGTGTTGTGAATCATGCTCCTTCATGCAGCTGCCTGCCTGGCTATACGGGCAACCCTCTTAGCACCTGTAGCCTTCCACCTGCTGCTCGTAAGCCTCTTCGTTTCTCTTATAAAGAGCTATGTTTCATTACATGCCCCTTCTCATGGTCCACATCTATATGGTCAAATATATCATTTGAAAACTTTAAAAGAGATAATTTAGTGCTTCATTCTGATGTGACAGTTTGTGTAGCTTGCATTTAGTGGCTGTGAGAAGGTGCATAAGAAAGGTCTGCTGATTGGAGTTTTAATTTACTTATTCATCTTTTTATCTAAGTACTTTACTTCAAGACTGTTCAGTTTTTGCGAGAGATTTTCTTTATGCATTTTTCAAAAACATGAATGATGCTCAACATATAAAATACATGTGTATATGCTAGCTGCATTCAGCGTGTGTCTAGACACCATCTAAAACAGCAGTAAAGTGGCAGTTTATGCCTCCAGTGACGTTAGTAGAGCAAATTGATATGTAATTTTTAATTTTTGAAGTAGTTAACAATACTGCTTGCCAGTCATTTTATTGCTGTAAATAGCAAAGAGAAAATCCTCACTGTTTTGATTTTTCTCTGAGTTCTGTTTATCACTAACAATGTACAAACAAAAAATAAGCAGTGGTTTGACAGTTAAGAGTGCCCAGTGCACAACAAAATAACTTCACTTATTATTTGCTCATTGTTTAATTCAGTATCATTGATGTAATTTATAAAGAAATGAAAATTTTCTTGTCAAAGTTGCTCTGATATGAAAATTAATTTTTACTTCATAATGACCTAGAAGGATAACTTTTGAAGGGAGATGGAATTAAAGCACATAATTGCATTTCTAAGTTTTGAGTGCATTCTTCCATTGAGAACCTTGATATTCTTAGTACTTTTTTTTCATTTGTATCTGTACTTGTCACGATATGACATCTGTTAAATTTCTGGTCTTATATTTTCTGTTGTACTGGGTGCTGCAGTTTCATTGATTCTTTCTTCTGCCTGCTTTGCAACTTTCTGTAGCTCCAGAAGCTCCAAAGAACCCTTGTCAGCCATCACCATGCGGACCATTCAGTGAATGTCGTGTTGTTAATGGGCATCCTGTGTGCTCTTGCCAAGCTAGCTATATTGGAACACCTCCAGCCTGCAGGCCGGAGTGTGTAGTGAGTGCAGACTGTGCTCAGGATCGAGCTTGCATCAACCAGAAATGTGCAGATCCATGTCCTGGCACTTGTGGTCTAAATGCGCGCTGCCAAGTTGTAAACCACAATGCCATATGTAGCTGCTCTGTGGGCTTTACTGGTGACCCCTTTGTCAGATGTGTCAAAGAAGAAAGTAAGATATGCTTTAGATCTAAACCTTTAGTGTCTCATAATTGACAGCATTTCTTTACATTAATGTGAAAGAGGGCTGTGTAGTACAGAACTGATTTTTTATATCACAGGCAGTAAACACATTCAACTTTCAGCATAACTTGTCTTGTTTGAATATTTCATGGTATTTAGCAAGTAAGCAATTCAGTTTGCCTTTAAAAGTTTCTTCCCTTTCTAGTATCAGTGTGGGTGCCAAGAGACAGAAGTTGAAAGTGTCTGGTAATCAGGAAGGATTAAAATGCTGAAGAATTTATATTCCATACGTTAACTCAAGTTCTGCATATGTCTGTATTGTATGTCAGTGCAATTAGTGGAGCCAAGTAGGACAGTTGGTATAATCGCTAGGCTACAGGCTGGACAACTCAGGAATCAGGAATCCTGGCAGAGTCAGGAGATTTATCTCTGTTCCAAATCATCCAGACCAGGTCTGGTGCCCACCCAGCCTCTTGCTCAGTGGGCATCAGGGAGTCTTTCCCTGATGACACAGTGGCCACAGCATGAAGCTGGCCACTCACCTCCATCTACTTCTGACATAAGAATGTGTAGAACTGTACCTCTGTCCTCTCATATGCGTTTGTAGTTTGCCTGATTATAGCTGTACCTTTTAGCTTTACCTGCAGTGGAGGATTAAGTATAAAATGCAGGCTTCAACCACATGTCTGAAGGGTTTTTTGTCTTTTTTCCATTTCCTTCTTCACAGATAGCTCAATGCTCATTTAATTCCTTGGTACATGTTGCAGATTTTTTTCCTTTTTTAATGTTAAACAGTATTTTAAACTACTAAAATTACCTGTCTTTGAACAAGAAATCCTTGCACTGGATAAGTACACTGCGATTACAGGGCAGCTTTTATGTGTTAATGATTGATTTATATACGTTAGTACAAAATAGAACAAGAAAGATGTATGGTTCAAAATTACAGTTCAGTACTACACTGACATGACAGTATTTCTTACTTCCTAGTGCTGTGTATTTTGCTCATAAGGGACATGCAGTTAACACTCATTTATCAGATATGGTAGGGGGAGAACCAGGAGAAATATGCAATACCACTTGATACAAACATATGTTTTAAGATGCATGCATGGACTCTGGAATAAGTCTGTATACTTTTAACTGCTTTTGTACACACATATATTAAAATCCACAACTGTTAATGCATCCACTGCAATAGTTCTATGGGCCCAGTTTCTTTGGTTATTCACTTTAGAAAAACATAACTGTTTCTCTGTCTTTGTGTATCAGTTTTTCATAGCCAGGATAGCTTTGGCATTACGAGACAGATAGATATTGTGGTGTTCTCTGCTCCTCCCACCTTAGAATGATAGTTTTCTGAAGTCACAACCGATCTATCAATGTCACTCACAGACTTTGAGTGTTAGCTGTATAAGCATATGTTTTAAATTTACTGTGCTATGCATTGATTTTCTTTCACTGTCTGCATCATCTTTTATTGGTGTTTTCTGGCATACCTTCTGCCTTCTGTTTTCTAGAACCTCCTGTTCAGCCTCCAAGTGGCAATCCTTGTGTGCCTTCGCCTTGTGGTCCAAACTCTCAATGTCGTGCAGTTGGCAATACACCTGCTTGCTCATGCATGCCTCACTATGTGGGCCGAGCCCCTAACTGTCGCCCAGAATGTACAATCAGTGCTGAATGCCCTAGCAATCTGGCATGTCAGAGTGAGCGTTGTAGGGATCCTTGTCCAGGGTCATGTGGGGTTCAAGCAACTTGTGTTGTAGTGAAGCATGCTCCAGTATGCACATGTCAACCAGGATTTACAGGCGATCCTTTTGCTGGATGCTCTCTCATACCATGTAAGACACACTTTTGCATTCTAAATAATTTTTTGAAAGCAAATATTAAGTACATAAAAATGTGGGGAGATTTATGAAAATGACTTTTTATTTCTCTTGAAGAGAAACACTTCATCTGTTAGTGTCCAAGAAACAAATCGTTGGTGTATGTATGCATGTAGTGTATGTATGTATGTATGTATGTATGCATGCATGCATGCATGTATGTATGTATGTATGTATGTATGTATGTATGTATGTATGTATGTACGTGAATACATGTGCCAGCATGTGTGTGTGTTTGTGTGTGTGTTTGTGACAGAAAAATGTCAACAGTGTATAGCTATATATAAAAGTTATTTTTACTGTTGAGAAAGACTTTCAGGAAACTTCTGTTGATTAACCCTTTAAAGACGAAGCGTATCTGTTTTATATAAGGACTCAGTGCATACCGCGCAGTAAATACTCTCCACTTCAGTTATAAAAACCAGCATCTTAATGTTTTATAAGGCAAAAGTTGCTGTTTGTTCTGCGATCCGTACAAAACACATAAACGCAATGTGGGCACCACGTGGAATTTTTTAATGTTAAACCTCATAGTACGTAAAGTTACCACTAGGCTTTAAAAGGTTAATTCAGATTTATTTTTATACATGTGTCTCTGTATCTACAGTGCTGTTGAAGTATCTGATTTATCCAACACAGAAATTTCTTATCTGTAACTTTGTGTTTGGGTAACCTTTTTTTATGGTTTCTTTTACAGCCATAAAAAAAGAATATGTAGGGAAATTAAATCTTGACATGTTGTGCTTAATGTCAAATTTGTAAGTCTACACTGTGAAACATTGCTAAGAAATGCTCATAGGTTCTGTTTTCATTGCAGTCACTGGGGACAGAGCAAGCCACATTATACATGATTTGATGTGAAAGTAGGCTATAGCATGAAACCATAAAATAGGAAATTAATTTTCCAAAGCACTGTTGTAGTCAATAAAATCATAATCTTGAGAATTAGACACTAGCACAGGAATTTTATTCATGGCCGGAGTTACAAAATAGTACATAAGCCTCCTTCATGCAAAGGCTGTGTATTTTTAATGGTTGTGCATGCATCTAGCTGTGTGACTTCTAATCATTGAAATAGTATTGACAGATGCTGTATTTTCTAAGATTATGCAGCATTTATGTTAGGTGAATAAAATGCTAGAATTGAGCATTGGTGAGGTGATACTGATGGGAAAACCAAAGCACTCAGAGTAAAACCTGTCCCTGTGCCACTTGAAACACCACGGTACACAAGGGAGAGACGAGAACACGTATGGGACATACTGGGTGGTAGATAGCTGTTTATCCTCTTTTCTTAAGAGAGTTGGGGACTGCTGTGGTAAATAAGTTAAATATGGGGGGTCATATACTGGAAATAGGTAGGATACAATTGCTGTAAAATGAACCGCATTGCTGACCATTTTTACTCAGTACACGACTGTGGTTTGAAGATCACTGTCATTTGGGGTTTTCATGTTACATGTGGTACCGCTTGGAAAGTTATACTTAGTATCTGTTGTTAAAGTCACAGTCACTTGTTTCTGACATTACAGCAGTCACAAAATACTTGTAAAATCTACATCCTAGGTCAAATTTATGAAAAGTGCAGGCTGAGCTCTTACAATTTCTTGTCTCATGCTTGTAGTTTTATTGCTCTGTGTAGAGTATGTATGTATGTATGTATGTATGTATGTATGTATGTATGTATGTATGTATGTATGTATGTATGTATGTGTGTATGTGTGTGTGTGCGCGCGCTTGTGCGTGCGTGCGTGCTTGCTTGCATGCATGTATGTGTGTATGTATGAGATAGAGTACAATGAAATTAGGTTGTTCTAGGTTCGTTTCAGTTCATTATCATCTTCAGATTGAACCTGTTGTTTATGTCACGGTTTATCTGCTTGCTGTAATTGTTATTTCATTCCACTGCTGATATCGGCATTTTGCAATCTAAGATTTCAACATCCATGTGTACCATTTCTCACACTTTCATGATGACTTCTTAGTTCCATAGGTTGTTAATAGGCAGCCATTTAACCATTAGACATATTAATTGTTTACATTTTGTGTAATCTCTGCATAAACTTACATGCATGTGCACACACACATCTCAGTTTTGTATGTAGGTAGAAAGAAGATATGACTGAGAGAAAATTAAGAATTTGTGTGGTAAATATCTTTAAAATTATCAGCATTATGTGAAATGACGTTCTTCTGTGATCTCTGTAGTCTTTACTGTTGACAAATAAGCCTACTGTTGACAAATAAGAGGAAGACCTGTGTGACGAGTTTCCATTTGGCCATTATATCATACTGCAGTATATTTGCAAATGTCCATAAATGAAGTTAGTGGCAAGCTGTTCATAAATTATTTATTTTGCATGAACCTCTACATCTTTCCGTGAATTGCAGCTGTGCAGCCAGTTGAGGGTCCCCGTGATCCTTGCAATCCGTCACCGTGTGGTGCAAATGCTGTGTGCAAGGAACGTAATGGTGCTGGATCATGCACATGCTTGCCAGAATATTCAGGAGATCCATACACTGGCTGTCGACCAGAGTGTGTTCTCAATACAGATTGCAATAGAGCAAGAGCATGTGTACGAAACAAATGTGTGGACCCATGCCCAGGCACTTGTGGTCTCAATGCAGAGTGTCGTGTTGTGAATCACGCTCCTTCCTGCAGCTGTCTGCCTGGGTATACTGGCAACCCTCTCAATTCTTGCAATCTTCTTCCACCTAGTAAGAACATTACTTAAGCTTTCCTTTTAGCTGTTAATAATACCTATAATAGAGTCTTGATTTATCCAGCATAACATGCAGAAAGTGCAAGAAAATAGATATTGAAAATACTCAAATGTATAAATGTATTAATTTTATACTTCGTACATTCTGCATATTATTTATGTCTGATATAAACCAACACATGCACAAATTTTCAAATCATTGTATTAAAACACCCCTACATTGTTTGGGGAAGTGAATTACCATCATCAGGGGGTTACATCAAAAGGTTTAAATGCTGGTTACATGTAAACACTATATGGTTCTACATTAAAAGATACTATCATGTCAAAGTTGGAACAATTCACTGTGCCTCGGGTCGTTACAGATAAAATTATTGTCCAATAATTTTGTCTGTAGTGACCCGAGGCACAGTGGATTGTTCCAGCTTTGACATGATAGTATCTTTTAATGTAGAACCATATAGTGTTTACATGTAACCAGTGCTAAAAACTTTATGTAACCCCCTGATAGCCTTGCATTTTCTTCCCTCTGTGTGGGAGTTCAAATCTCCTAGAAGACTGTATTTTATGTGCATGTGGTTGTGAAATGAAGCTTTCTGCTAATGTTTCTCAACCGTTGAGAGATGATTATCAACAAAGATACACATGCAAGTATCTGTACTCACTAAACACAATGCTACCCTCTGTTAAAGAAAATTTATGGTATATAGAGGAGACATTTTACCAGGTAAAACAAAGAAATTAACCGCTTGCCCACAGCTTATGTGTTCTGTAAGAGGATTTGTTGCTGTGGAGCAGTAGTAGGTTTTGGTTTCTTATGGCAGTGAAGACATAAATAAAAGGAAACAAGGAATAGGCTACACAAATATCATGTTGTAGACTGGATAAATCAAGATTCTACTTGCGCTTGCTAAGGTGTTTGTGAAAGTGGTTGTCTTGTTTCAAAATTTATTCTTACTTATCAGTAACTGAACTGCATATCAATTTATTATGTAGGTTCTTGTTTTCTTTTAATTTTAAATACTTCATTTTTCTGCTGGATATGAATATGAATTCAGTTTTGAACGGTATGTAAATATATTCTGTACATGAATTTAATAATATCAAGCTAAGAGATTTCCCCGACATTCAGATTTCCCTACATGTGCCTTAGTGTTTTGTGCACCTTGACAGATCAGATTTCAAGCAGACTGTAAAAATTGCAATGAACTTTTTTTTTCACATGCCTTTAGCACAAGTAGTGTTATGCCTTGTGGCTGGTTGAAGGTGACACCATTCCATAAGTCTGAGCCTCTGTGAAGTGCTTAGATGTGACAAGCCAGGATGTGTTCCACAACACAAATGCAGTATTTGTGATTTTTGAACCACACACATTGTATTTTGGCCCATAGCTTTTGGTATCATCATAGTTTAAAATGCTGCTTGATACTACAATTTATTCTCTGATATTCTTGGTTTATTACTGCGAAAGCAGTCAACAGGATTCAGGCAAAAAGATTCACAAAATGTTCATGTGTTAAGAGGCTGAGTTCTGTCACATTAATTTTTGATCGCTCATCAATTAAATATGTGAGAACTTATCACATCAAACTGAATCCAAGCTCTTCAGTTTCTAAGCACTGTTTATTTCTTGAGATATACATTAATGTCTGCTCTTTGTATGGGTACTTCATGTCATTAACGTCTATGTATATTTCTGAATTACGTGTTTGCTTTCATGCTATCTATCTATCTATATATATATAGATATCATGTAGACTTACAATTTATGACATGGTATCTGTTGGGTAACACGAATCACAGAATAGGAAGCTTGGCAACTATGTGCCCATTTAAGTACGCGACAAATAAGATGTAGTAATACAAAAATTGCTCCAAGTAAATAATTGGGTGAACTTTCGTTTTCCGTTCACTTGTGTTACGTGTCTGTTTAGTAGTCAAAATAACTTATAGTTGTTAGTTGTACTATGAAACAAATTCTGAGTCTATTTACCTGGATCTTCTTTTACCTGTCTTTTTGTTTAGTATGAGTCTTGCACAACTTCTTCTCTGTCATTTCATTTTCTTGTAGCACCAACAGAGCCACCTACAAAGAACCCATGCCAGCCTTCTCCATGCGGATCATTCAGCCAATGCCGTGTGGTGAATGGTCATGCAGTTTGCTCTTGTCAAGCTAATTATATAGGAACACCGCCAAGTTGCAAACCTGAATGTGTTGTAAGCACAGAATGCCCTCAGGATAAAGCATGTGTCAATCAAAAGTGTGTGGACCCTTGTCCTGGTACTTGTGGTCTTAATGCTCGGTGTCAAGTTGTGAATCACAACCCTATCTGTAGCTGTGGACCTGGCTTCACTGGTGATCCTTTCACCAGGTGTCTCAGGGAAGAAAGTAAGAATTTTTCATCTCATGCACTGGATATATTTTCTTATATACTGAAATGGTTTAAATTGCTTTCAAGGAATCTGACAGTTGAAAGCCATTTGCACATTGACAATTTATAGGGACCTAGCTTAGTCTGGGAGTTCCTTTAGGAACGCAGGCAAAGAGCTGAATTATGGATTCCTTATTTTAGATTTAAATTCTTTGCTGTAACTTTAAAGCCACAAATTATCTTACTTCAGATAAAATATATTCTTATTATCATTCTTAATCATGTTTTTAGATGTTATTTTTCTTCTGTGTTCTTTTGGCTACTTCAGTTTTTTCTCAGGTGCATGTTTGTGTGAACTAAATAGTGGTGTGCCTTCATCTGTCTGTTTTCTAGAACCTCCTGTTCAGCCTCCAAGTGGCAATCCTTGTGTGCCTTCACCTTGTGGTCCAAACTCTCAATGTCGTGCAGTTGGCAATACACCTGCTTGCTCATGCATGCCTCACTATGTGGGCCGAGCCCCTAACTGTCGCCCAGAGTGTACTATCAATGCTGAATGCCCCAGCAATTTGGCATGTCAGAATACACGTTGTAGGGACCCTTGTCCAGGTTCATGTGGGGTTCAGGCGACTTGTATTGTAGTGAAGCATGCTCCAGTATGTACATGTCAACCAGGATTTACAGGCGATCCTTTCACTGGATGCTCTCCCATACCATGTAAGAATTGTTTGTCTTGGTTACAATGCAAGCACTATTATCTAAATGATGGTTGGTTGGGTTGGTTCATGGCTGAAAAGAATTTAATAGTTATGTGTTGCAGAGAATGGCTAAAATTGTATAGTACTTGTAAGCTGTAAGATTTGAGTGCCTTTCTGTGGTGTTGCTAAAGATTCAAGATCCCAGATGACCTGAATCTTAATTTATAGCTTGGTCGTATCTGCACAGTGATACATATAATGAATTCACATCTACCTTGATTTGAGAACATAGCTTTAAGTGCCATGTAAGTGAGGTGATGCCTTGTCAACAGTGATGGTGATTCTCAGATAATCTCTTCTGTGGTTTCTTTAGTGATGCTGTCACTACCTGGGGGAATAAATATGAATATGGGGCATTGGTAGAACGATAATTAACAAGGAAGAAACCAAAATGCTTAGGTAAAAATCTGTCTCGATACCATTTTGCCCATTACAAATCCTACATGGATGGGTCTGTGGGATTTATGGTGGATAAAATGGCACTGGAACAGGTTTTCTCCAAGTACTTTGGTTTTACCCTGTCATTGATCACTCCACCAGTGATCCATATTTGCATTTATTTTGGATACTGACATCAATGCTAAATAAACCATATAATAAGAAAATGGGTTGTATGAGTATTTATTATAGATACTGAGATAAATGCTAAATAAGCCATATAAAAAGAAAATGGACTGTTTGAGAATCAGTGTTATATTGAGAAGATATTTTCTGACAAGATACTTCATTCTGTGTCCTCAGATGAAGAAAGAACATTATGCATTGTGTGTTTACTTTATTTATATGTTTGTGGTTGCTGTGAAATCAAGGCATAATACTGTGTTTTGATAAGCACATATGATTTGTGAAGTTTTGATTTTTAGAACATCAGCTTATTTACGCACAGAAACTATTCAAACATATTTATTATCTTGATGGAGAACAGTGCATTGTACAAAGCATTAACTAAAGAAGAAAAGGTCAGTTTCACACACTTCTTATTCCTGTATTACAAATATGTCAATTAAATGGGTGACATATATTTGTAATATGGGAATAGGAACTCTGTCAAACTGAATTTTGTTTTTCATACTTTTTTTTAGGCTTCGATATCTGCTTTATGAAGATCATCAAACTAAGGTTGGAATAGCCTTTAAATAGGGTTATCCTTTCAGTTTCTGTTTCCTTGTTGTGATTCTCATGACTGAATATTAGGATTGTGGTCTTTGAGGATGGGACACTTTCTCTGAAGTGTTGGTATGCATCTACCAAACTGCATAGTGTCACCCCAGAAGACTGTAATCTTAACCTATATCATACTCACTGTCATCAGCCTTGTAGTGCAGGGCTTCAGCCATGGCCAGTTCTATTGTCTGGATAAAACTAACTTATTGTAATCAGCCTAGGGTAATAGTTGTATGAGATTCAAGCAGGTCAGTGGGTATATTTTAAATTGAAGATAAATGTTTAGATTTTTACAATAATACTCAGCAAAGGAATATTGCCTAGCAAGTAATATGTATGTGACCGCAACTTTGAAAGATGGCACATTTTGTATTAGTACTTTTCTAGAACATAGAAAGTTCGGTACTATAAGGTTTTCAATTAATTTTATTGATATTCTGTTAAGTGGACACAATAACAACAGGGACTAAATGAAACTTTCAGCTATTCATCCAGTTGAGGCTCCACTTGATCCTTGCAATCCATCACCATGCGGTGCAAATGCTGTATGCAAAGAACGTAATGGTGCTGGGTCATGCACCTGTCTTCCTGAATACACGGGTGATCCTTATGCAGGCTGTCGCCCTGAATGTGTTCTCAACACCGACTGTGATAGAGCAAAGGCATGTGTACGAAACAAATGTGTGGACCCATGCCCAGGCACTTGTGGTCTCAATGCAGAGTGTCGTGTTGTGAATCATGCCCCTTCATGCAGCTGTCTGCCTGGCTATACTGGCAACCCTCTCAGTTCTTGCCATCTTCCTCCACCTAGTAAGGAAATACTAAACAGTACTTACATCTCTTGAATGTGGAAATTTGTCTTTCCTTCAAGGTAGTAATCTCAATTGTTTGATACAATAATTATGGTGGAAGATTATAGATGTTAGGTAATTTGAAAGTGATAGAGATATTAGTCTGAACATATAATATATTGATGCTGATAAGTGTGTACCTGGAAATGGACAGACTGACATAAAACAAACCTGATATTTTGAAAAAAAGACATACTGGTATATGTGAATTTTGTCTGACAAGAAGTATTCCTATTTGTGTACGTTCTCTTGTGTGTCACATTTTTCGGTGAAGTGTTACAGTTACTGTGACTCACAACTTGCTTAGCTTTGACTGTACAATTATGTACATCTTACAGCAACTGTGTTTATTTTCTCACAGTCAGAATTTCAGGTAAATTTGTTAAATTCATAAGGAAAATTTTTTTGTTAAACTGATGTAAATGAATTTTCATCCAGATCCTGTACACTTCAAGATTCTTACACTATTGTTGTGAATTATCTCAATACCATTATTATTCACCATAACTAAATAGAAAACGTTCGGTTATTTGGAAATCAAATAATGGAGGTTCTACCTTGTTTTTATTTCTTAAAACCTGTATTTATTTTATTTTCATGTAATGGAAAGTAATTGTTATATGGAAATATCTCTTCTTTTTATCATATGTGTAGTTTTACATGCATGTACCATTTTCTTTGCATGACTCCAGCTCCAACAGAGCAGCCTGTTACGGATCCCTGCAAGCCTTCTCCATGCGGACCGTTCAGCCAATGCCGTGTGGTGAATGGTCATGCAGTTTGCTCATGTCAGACTAATTATGTTGGAGCACCTCCAAGTTGCAAACCTGAATGTGTTGTGAGCACAGAATGTCCTCAGGACAAAGCATGTGTCAACCAGAAATGTGTGGACCCTTGCCCAGGCACTTGTGGTCTTAATGCTCGCTGTCAGGTTGTGAATCACAATCCAATATGTAGTTGTAACCCTGGCTTCACTGGTGATCCCTTTACAAGATGTCTGAAGGAAGAAAGTAAGCACTAACTTTTCTTTCACATTTCAAGTATGGCATATGGACCATTATGCATGTTTCTTTCATACAGTTTTTTGTGATGGCTGATATCACTCTCATCAAGGACTGAAATTTTTCCAATTACATAGATACTATAATCCTAAACTATCTAATTTTTTAGTCCAGTTTCAAGTGACATCTGAAGTTTGAAATCTTACGTGATACTATTGTGATAAATTTTGCAGATATATGTTCAAAGTTAAAATCATTTACCAATTTTAATTTCATATTATTGCTGGTATGGCTGTGTGTTATGTAATGTATTAGGAATGGATTTATTTATATTATTTGTCTGTGCTTTCTTTTATTCCTCTTTGATGCACTGCTTGTGTTTATACACATAAAAGTTTTTTGTGATCCATGTTGAGTAACTTACAGGTAACAATTTTGTAACAATTTTGTAACTCTGTACTGGTATATTTATCGGTTTTTACCAAAGTGCTTTGAATGAGCAATACATTTCAGCAAGAAAACTGTTAAACTTCTGTGCATTGAGGATTATGTGTTTTCTTCTGCACACCATTGTTTCACCTGATTTAATAATTTATAATATTTTAACTTATACTTGATGAGTTTGGTGTATTTCTTTCCTTCATTTAATAATCTGGAATACTGCAATTCATGTCTGCATGAAATTAAATCTGAAAATATCTAAGTTCTTCATATCTTTAAGAGGTTGTACATTTTTGTTCTTGAAATATCTTACAACTCTTATTCCAATACTGACTGGTGGAAGGTTTCTCTTTGGCATGTGGTTACTGTTTTTCTAGAGCCACCCGTTCAACAGCCACCGAGTGGGAATCCTTGTGTGCCTTCACCTTGTGGGCCTAACTCTCAGTGTCGCGCTCTTGGGAATACTCCAGCATGCTCTTGTTTGCCAAACTTTTTGGGCCGAGCGCCCAACTGTCGACCAGAGTGTACAATCAGTGCGGAGTGCCCAGGCAACTTAGCATGTCAGAATGAGAGATGTAGAGATCCCTGTCCTGGGTCATGTGGCTCACACACCACCTGTGTTGTTGTTAAACATGCCCCAATGTGTTATTGTGAGACGGGATACACTGGTGATCCATTCACAGGATGCTCACAAATTCAGCAAAGTAAGCAGTCTACTTAGGTCTGGTTATTTCAAATTAAGCGCATAGCAATGTGAACTAAATAATATGACACTGTGAAACAGAACACACTTCTTTACTTCTGTCACACATACAAGATCTCAGATATATATATTTTCTGAGCAGGTTCTGTTGTATGAAGGCAGGAACAAGATTGGTAGCTCTCATGTTCAATTACCAGTAGGGAAGAATTAGGCACTTAACTTCTGTCAGAAACTAGGCCATGGCTGGGCCACTGAGGAATTGGGATTTGACTCCCAGGAGGGTCAAGGGATTTTTCTCTTATCCAAAGTGTCCAGACCAGCTCAGAGACACACCCTGCTTTCTGTCAAGTGGGTAACAAGGGCTGTTTCTTTGGCAGTAAAGCAGCCACAGCATGAAGTTACCACTCGCCCCAATCTAGTGCCAGCATTAAGCCTTTAAAGACGAGTGTATCTGTTTTATATAAGGACTCAGTGCATACCGCACTGTAAACACTTTCTGCTTCGGTTATAAAAACCAGTCTCGTAATGTTTTATAAGGCAAACATTGCTGTTTGTTCTGAGATCCGTACAAAACACATAAATGCAATGTGGGCACCACGTAGAATTTTTTTATGTTAAACCTGGTGGTGTGTCAAGTTACCACCAGGCTTTAAAAGGTTAGAACGCATGGTACTTTACCTCCAAGGGGCAAGTTGAAGTTCTGTTTTTCTCAAGTGATATTTCTGTGTGTTAGAACACAGTCTCATTGTTCTATTAGTGACATAATATGTATAATAATAATTTTTAACAATACTATAAACATAAGAAGAATTAATTATCATCTTTAACGTATGGCAGTTAGTATCACCAATTTAATCTTTCCAGCTCCTACTCCAACCGAAGGACCTAGAAACCCTTGCAATCCATCACCATGTGGTGCCAATGCACTGTGCAAAGAGCGTAATGGTGCTGGCTCTTGTGTGTGCCTGCCGGAATATTTTGGAGACCCATACACTGGTTGTAGGCCAGAATGCGTTATTAATTCCGACTGTGATCGCAGCAAAGCATGTTTGAACAACAAGTGTGTGGATCCTTGTCCTGGAACATGTGGCCTGAATGCTGAATGTCGCGTGGTGAACCATGCTCCATCCTGCACGTGTGTAGGGGGCTACACAGGAGATCCTCTGTCTGCCTGTGTGCTCATTCAGCCCAGTAAGATTATTCTTCTTCTTCTGTCTGTGCACCCTGACTTAATATGAACAATTGTGAAGATGGTTGTAATTGTTTGGGTCTCTAGAGTTACACAAAGAATCATTACCTTATAGGATATTTTAATTACAAATGTTCTTTAGCTTCAGACTTTATTCCTTTAAAATGGCATCCAGATTAAGGAGTGTCAGTATTTGAAAGGCACTGAAATTTGGAGATAAATATACAAAACTGAAAGGAAATGGCACAAACGCTTCATATGTTGCTAAATGGTGGACGTAAAACTAATACTGCTGTAACATATATGAACTGAGCATATCCTTTTTTTTATCATTTGCAGTTAACAGGCCTAGAACTGAAAAATTGTCTTCCATTGTCATATTTCTGTGTTAGAAGGTATACATTTTTCATTTCTTATTCCTGTGCTGTCACTTTATCCTTTGCTAAATTTCTCCATCGACAGCAAGTTTTGAATATTTTATTAAAGAATAATGTGAATTCTGGCTGATTTAGCATTATACATGTGCTGTGTTTATGGACTTTTCTTCTAATGCATAATTCTGGGAAAGTTCACTTGCATGGGAATTTGAAATGTATTTGTTATAATGACTTACAATTTGCTTTTTATTTTCTCTACTGTTACAGTTACTGGAATGTTTCTGCTTGGAATATCTGTACTCTTTAGCTGTTAAATGTGGCATGTGTGCTATTTTCTCTTTGTTTCTTGCCTTCATTTAGTTGTTGCTGAACCTCCTCAAAATCCGTGTGATCCATCTCCATGTGGACCCAATAGTCAATGTCGGTTGGTGAATCAACATGCTGTGTGTTCCTGCTCGCCTGGTTTTATTGGAAATCCACCTTCATGTAGACCAGAGTGTGTCGTTAGTTCTGAGTGCCCACAGAATCAAGCTTGTATCAACCAGAAATGTTTGGATCCATGTCCAGGCACATGTGGTCTTAACGCTCGCTGTCAAGTTGTGAATCACAATCCAATATGTAGCTGTGCTGCTGGCTTTACTGGTGATCCTTTTGCAAGATGTCTGATACAAGAAAGTAAGCTTCCTGTTTCTAACTGTCACCCTTGTCTTCATTTTTCTGTCATTTATTTCTAAAAAGGAGTTCTTTTAGATGTGTGTATTCTGTTGTGGATTCTGATAATGATGGTGCATGAGGTCGCTTGTAGGCCTGTAGCTGAAGCACTTGCATCCCAAGCCGTAACTGTATTTTCATTTCAAGGAATGAACTTCACCAGCCATTGTGGCTCACAGAGGTTGTGTAAAACTCCATAAGAAATTCCCATATTTGCATTACTTATACAAAATATTACAACAGACATTTGATGCAGGGCTTCTGAAAGTGTTAGAATATACAAAGAAAATTACTTTCAGTTTTTAACATTTTGGACAAGAATCAGAAGTTCAATGACAGTAAAATTGCTGAATGTACCTTAACTTTTGAGGGATGACAGCTGTATACCAGACATCCAAATTGTGTGACTTACCTTTGCATAGAATCCGTGTTTTTAACGTGTAATTTTGGTACTCAATTTTAGACCAATTTAACCACATATTGATGATTCATAGATCTTATTATTAATTCTATGTCAGCTTAATAGTTTAATTAACTGCTATGAAATAATGCCAGATCCTGTATTCTGCTAGCAAAAATGCAGCTCTTATTTGGTCACATGAAAAATTACTGACATTGTGTCCAGCTGTTTTTTAAATGTGTCTTCTTTCTTGAAGCTGGACCTGTGCATATAGCATGTTAGCCAGATTAGAGTCAGACATGTTCATTGCCATCTCTCTTTTGAGGCGTGATATTATGCATATTTCAAGAACTATCTAATTTAAGACACAAGAAATCCAGTCAAAACACAAGCAGTATCTTTTTTGTGTTTGACATAATTTCTTATATCTTAGATTATTTAAAAACACAACAGGGATGAATTGCCTAAAAATTACAAGAAATATCTATTAATCTGTGTTACATTACTTTTTTAATTTAAACTGCAATTAAATATTTTTGTCCTCTAGTTTTCTTATTATACACAAAATTATATGCATAAGACGGTGTTTATTTGAGTTTTTCCCATACTTATTTTTTCCATGAAACTCTTGGCATAAAAATGCACGTTTGGCACCCCAAATCAAACTTGTAAGCTGTGTGTGTAAGGCTTTTAGTTTGGTTCTTGTTTTTGAGAGACAGCGGCGAAAGTAAATTAAAAATAAGACTTTCTCCTCCATCGCAGGGGCTTATTAAACAGAATGTTTCTGATTTTATTATTTTGCACAGGCGTTTTGTGGCTAAAGCATAGGCATGTGCAATTGTGCATTTATGCTCTTGAGTATTCTTCGATCAGACTGTCCTAGACATGTATCATGGACATTTTTTTAATTGTTCTTTCACTGTAAGATAAGAGGTAATGTCAAATAGCAGTTGCCTTACGATGAGATTCCATTTCGGCCTCACGGATAGTGTGAGAAATTTCACTCTCAAAAAATTTCGTCTTTATCTTCAGACTCTGCAAAACGTTCAGTGATTCAGGGGTTCTATGGAACACATTTTGCAAATTTTTTGCAGAGTTTTTCTCCCAGCGAAGAATGACACTTTAGTTCTTCTGTATTTGCTGTCTGATATTTTCTTATTGCTTCTGTCTTTCTTGTTCCTTTTTATATTTTAGTTCTTCGATGTCTGTCTTTATAACCTGTTTACTTTTGGCATGCTCTGTACTTGTCTTGTGTCTTGTATTCTAGCAACTACTCCTGCTCCTGTTGGAAATCCTTGCAATCCTTCACCCTGCGGGCCCAATTCACAATGTAAGGTTGTTGGAACACAACCAGCATGCTCTTGTCTGCCAAACTATGTGGGACGAGCTCCAAACTGTCGCCCAGAATGCACACTTGATGCTGAATGCCCCAGCAATCTAGCCTGCCGGAATGAACGCTGCAGAGATCCATGCCTGGGTGTCTGTGGCACTCTTGCACAGTGCACAGTTGTGAATCATCATGCAGTGTGTACATGCCCTCAGGGCTACACAGGCAATCCTAACTTAGCCTGTATTCTGGCACCACCACGATGTAAGGATATGTTCTAACTTTAATAAGACAATAGCTTGAAATATATATATTGTGTGTGTGTGTGTGTGTGTGTGCGCGCGCGTGCGTGCGTGCGTGCGCGTGCGCGTGCGTGTGCGTGTGCGTGTGCGTGTGTGTGTGTGAAGCAACACAGCTTAAGTGCTGCATGTATAAGGTAGAGAAGTTTGAACTTCCGCATGCTCTGTATTTTTTATGAGTGATCTATATTCAGCCTTGCTGTCACTTGATGTATATTGAGTGGCTGCCTTGTCACTGTGACATGCGACAGCGTCAGGCTGTGGATGAAGGAGGCAGTCCATAGGTGTGGTTAGTAGCCGTGAATATGTTGTGTAAGCAATTGTACACATCCAACATTGGATGGTCTTCCAGCTTGAGGGTTGGGTAGGAGGCTAACAATCCCAGTAAGTTATGAAATACCATGAAGTTTCTAAGCTTCACAGCCACTTCCAGACTTACATAATAGTTATGTTGCAGAAGGTTTGGTGCAAGTTGAATTTTGTGCAAGTCTGAATTTAGTTACATATGGTCAACTTTGTACATATATTCATGAGAGTGCAGTTGGAATCCACACAGGAACCTGGTTGGCCGCAGCATGACTGCTCTGCTGCCTGTGTTATCGCCCAGTGGTATTATTCCACCACCTTTGTGTCATTGCACTTCATTCCCACAAGGGAAAACTCAGCACTTGTTTAAAAAATGTTATTATTTCAATTCCTTTACTCTTTCTAAAATAATGTAGCTTAAAATTCTGTAAGTCGCAGAGTGTCTGTACATGTATTTTGGGAGTGATCTAAGCAACAGAAAGTGAGCGCAAGGCATAGGTAAGAGGATAATATCAAGTGATTCTTGAATAAATAAAATGTGAGAGAGAGGACTTAATTCACTTATTTACCTAAGGGTCCAGGGGCAGAATCTTGTGGTTGTGGTAACAAACTTTTTGAATTTCACAAAGGGCTGTGATTACAACTGTCAGTTTCTCAGTAAATATTGTGCACTGTGGAGTAGTTACAGTCCATTTTTGTTAGTGCAGGTTGCGGAGCAGAGCATACGATGTAGGATTGTTTGGTTTTGTCGCTATATCCATCTTGTAGTATTGCAAACAGAACACAGTCAAAACCAGAAACCAAGTAACCCGGAGAACATTAGCTTATGAGAAGCAGTGCATTTCAAGCACTAAGTAGTAGTTCACATAAAAGATGCAAACAATATATTAGCATGTGGCCAGGCAGCATTATATGGATCTGCTTAATGCACTGAATCATACTACATAATTTATTTATTTATTTATTTATTTATTATTTATCGTGCTTAACACAGTATTATTTCCTGCTGTGCTGAATGTTTAAGTCATAGTGCTTAAAGGTGATTTTAACTAAGTGGTCTGATAGCATCAGTGAGTTTATTGAATTGGTTAAATTTTTATTTGTATTTGTAAAGAAAGTATTGATTTGGAAGAAATTTCAAATATACCCTCACCATACTAGCATCCTTGACACGTTGTTGAAAAGAATAATCACTTAAAGGAAACACAAAATAATTCTCAGTGTATAAATTTAATTCTCTCTAAGAACGCCAAGTGAACACAAAGTTATGTTGTATGTGCATTCATCTGTCCTTCACATATAATGTTTGGTTGTTTCTAAAATGTAACATATTCTAGAGGTGTAAATAAAATCAGTGTTAATTCAAAAGGCCAGAGATTTAGAGGCAGTAAAAAAAATTTGCCTATTTGCCAGATTCCACCTTTGTGCCAAACTATAATTGTTGAAACTTGAGTTTTTTAAATCAATAAATGTCACCCTAGAGACTGATACAGCTGACATGTGTAGACATCAGTGTACATGCATAACAATTTGTATATGTGCTGAAAGCATATGAAATTAGAAAACACTTTTGGTCTACATATGCAGGTTTTTGGCACTGTCAACCAGCTGCTGAAAGCAACAAAATTGTGTAGGGTAGAACTGGTACAAGGGGGATGGACAACTTTGTATCATTCTGCAATTGAAACTAAAGGTTTCCTTGTAGTCTTAAGCAAATAAATGAGAGCAATGGAGTGAATGAGTGAGTGAGTGAGTGAGTGAGTGAATTAGAAAGCTGAAAAGTAAGTTGTTTTTGTATGAACGCACAGATTGATCTTCAGCCGAAAGTTATGCATAATTACATTGAAACATGGGATGAATAAGCCTTTGTACTGTGTGTGTAGACAAGTACATGTACAGTATCTATGTTTATGGTATCTTGATCTTGGGAGTCTTTGTGATGAGACATGCATCCTTCATCAGTCACTAGGTCTTGCACCAAAAGTTACTGGAATTTTCAATGAAAAACTCTAAACCCAGTTGTGAAATTATGTTTAAAATCTCACTTTCTTCATACTTCTGTCCTTATTTCAGCACAAAACTGCATGTGAATGGACAAAAAATAACAATCTGTTCTAAGAATGAGCTGCAACATTGCACAGTGTTATGTTCTTCATATTTTAAGTGTATTGCTGCTGCTGCTGCTGCTGCTGCTGCTGCTGTTGTTGTTGTTGTTGTTGTTGTTGTGGTGGTGGTGGTGGTGGTGGTGGTGGTGGTGGTTGTCGTCGTCATCGTCGTCGTCGCCGCTGCCATCATCACTGCCACTGCTGCTGTTATTGTTGTTTTTGTTGTTCCTCTTGCCAGCTGTGATCCAGTTCTTTCAACAGATAAAAGTTGGTAGAGCATGGGCATTTCTTGTGCAGATAATTTTAGTTATTGCTCCCTGAAGTTGCCCACTGGTAACAAGAATATAATTTTGCAGCTACAGAACGTACACCACCAGCAAGCCCTTGCATCCCCTCTCCATGCGGACCAAATGCTGAATGCCGAGAGAAGAATGGTGCAGGGTCGTGTACTTGCCTACCTGGCTACGAAGGTGACCCGTACAATCAGAGAGGCTGTAGGCGTGAGTGTGAAGTGAACTCAGACTGCACTGAAGTATTAGCTTGCATCACATTCAAATGTGTGGATCCATGTCCAGGAACATGTGGGTCTGGAGCCCAGTGCAGTGTGGTGAACCACATTCCAACATGTACATGTCCACCACAGTTTACTGGTGACCCATTCTTCCATTGTCGATCAATACCACCAACACGTGAGTTTCTTTTCTTTATTCATTGTATAGATTAGTAAAACCTATCAAAACCCATGTCCATATTGAGGGAAACCTATACGTATCCTATAGAAAATCTACCTTCCAAGCCATAGATTTTTACCACCCTTTGGTTCCATTCTACATTAACATTGATTTAGAGGAATTATTTACATTGCATAGCAGTATGATGCAAGGGGACTGTTCAGTACTGGGCCAGTTTTACATGAACATATATTATGAATGAAACTTGGTAACAATTATGAAATGAACATTTAGTATCTTACAGTTTCTTGTTATTCCCCAGTGTGTTGTACAGAGAATGAAATATCAGATTTATTCATCATTTTATGGGTTGTGGCTGCATATTACAGAGGGATGAGTCATTAATAATATTTTTATGACTCACACCCTTTTTCCAGTTCACAGTCCCCATGTTGTAAGTTCAACTCAGAATTCACATCTTAGTAACGGTTTGGAGCAAGAGGGACTTTTTCCCTTAATGATAAACGTGTATGGATTTTTGTACTCTTCTTAAATTATTTGGCTATGAAGGTAACTGATTTTTCATTATTTGTGACAACCCCCTTTTCACATGCATCCACATACATTATTGACAGAAAATGAAATCAAGATTGCATATACTTCCTACCCATTGCACCTTTGATTGTACTGATATTTCCATGTGTACTATTGTTTAAAATTTTGGTGGTACAAATTGTGAAAGTTTGTGATAGAGATATCCCACAGTTGTTCATGTTTGCAGTTTGGCAGCAGAACAAAAAAAATATGCATATTAACGATTTTGCTGCTTATCAGAGACTGAGAGAACACAGAGTTACTGGTCCTGCAACAAGGCAATCATTTGTGCTTCCATCCAGTGTCTTTATTCACATAATATTTGAGAATTTAAATGAGAGCAGACATCAGATTACGTGAACAATGTAGAGATGTGGGAGATGAATGTCTATAACATATTTGTGACAAATGCACATAAGAAGAGGTTTGTTTGTTTGTTTGTTTGTTTGTTTACATTTTATTTAATAATGCATTCCATAGTTAGTTTATTTTAGCTTTTGGTTTATGTAGCATCAAAAGATGGAATGTGTATTGAGTAATGAACTTGAAATGGTGTTGAGTCATATATTTAGTGGTAATATTCTGGCATTTCCTTGGAACAACCGAGGTTAAACCATGAAAAATTTTTCCAGGGTAGCTGGTCTGCGGGCCCAGATTCAGACTTCAAATTCACATAATAAAAAGCAGGGAGTCAACTCACTTGTTCATGACATATGGTTACATGGTGGTAGATTATGATGTATAATTGACTGAGCATTCCTGCAGAAACCAGATATTTGGCATTATTTAAATAACAGTGCCATAGTTGATGCTTAGTTTAGCAGACTTTGCAGTATACATCATTCTCATAATTAGTGATAACATTTGGGTGTAACTTTGTAGATAGGGTTGTATAGTGGAGGGCCATTTTTTTTTTTGTGTAGACTATGTTTTAGGGACCACTGATAACTCGCATAATGGGTAGGAACATTAATCAAGATGACAAACAAACTATATGGGAATTACTTTTTATAGCTCCACCACCACCTCAGGATCCATGTTCCCCATCGCCTTGCGGTCCCAATAGCCAGTGCCGCGTGGTGAACCAGCAAGCTGTGTGCTCATGTCTGCAGAACTATATTGGGTCTCCTCCACAGTGCCGACCTGAGTGTGTAGTCAGCTCTGAGTGTCCTCAGGATAGAGCGTGTGTGAATCTCAAATGTGCTGATCCGTGCCCTAACACTTGTGGCATTGGTGCTCAGTGTACCACAAAGAACCACAACCCTATCTGTGCTTGCCCCCCTGGCTTTACAGGAGATCCATTCAGTCAGTGCACACCACAACGTAAGCATTGCGCCTTTATTATAATATTGTTTTAAATGTCTAACCAAGATGTTAAGGCTTTACATGGCATTGAAATTCATGTTTCCTTCTGTAGTGATCATTTCTTTGTTATTTTTAAACAACTTCTGCCACAGATTTGTTTGGTTCTGTTATAATACTGCTATTGTATTAGGTTTTGTAGCGTCAGTGGTGCAGTGGTTGATAAGTGATGAATTTGGAAGGATTTGGAAGGAAGTGATTGTGACCTAATCAAGACACTTTACTGGTATCTGCCCGGAAGGGTTTGAGGAGAAGCATGAAAAACCATAGTGAGGATAACCAGTTTCTTGGCCGATACTTTGACCTGGCATGATCTGCATAAAAGTGTACCACACTTTGTGTGTGGCTGAGTTATTTAATTTAAAACCTGTTTTTACATACTATTAAATAATATACGGAAGTCAGGCATATTTAGTAGAGATAAAATTGGTCATGGATTACAAAAAATAATTTTTGTATCTTTGTCTACATGCATGGACAGGAGCCTTATAAGGTAAAAATCTTAACATTGAATAGTAAAGAGAAACTTAACGTTTTTGGCAACAGAGGCCCGTTATGTTAACATCATAAACAACTAAAAATTATTCGTTGTACCCTTCTTCAGTAAGAAACAGGTGAATACTTATTATGTAACTTCAAGATAGTACAGTAGAGAGCACCTGTGTATGAAAATGTGTTGTGTTTTATTTGAATATTTTTATACAGTATGAAATTAATTTTACTGTTGTTTTGACAACTTTCAGCTATGCCTCCTGTAGCAGAGCCCACTCCAAGTCCACCTTCTTGCTTTCCATCTCCATGTGGCCCCAACTCGCAGTGTCAAATTGTGGCTGGGAACCCTGCCTGTTCGTGCTTGCCTAATTACATTGGAGCACCACCCAGCTGTCGTCCAGAATGTGTTCTGAGTGCAGAATGCCTTAGCCAATTAGCGTGCATCAATCAGAAATGTCAAGATCCCTGTCCTGGTTCTTGTGGCTACAACGCCAATTGTCATGTGCTCAACCATATCCCTGTGTGTCTCTGCAATGATGGCCATACTGGGGATCCATTTACACAGTGCAACCCCATTCCACCAAGTACACCACCACCCAGGACTGATCCATGCAATCCGTCACCCTGCGGACCAAATGCTGTATGCAGGTACGTATCTTGCAGATGTAACAGATGTAAGCAGATAGTGTGATGTTTCAAATGCATCTAATACAATTGGTGGTGGTGGTGGTGGCGGCGGCGGCGGCGGCGGCGGCGGCGGTGGTGGTGGTGGTGGTGGTGGTGGTGGTGGTGGTGGTGGTGGTGGTGGTGGTGGTGGTATAAACAAATATTGCATATGGTCTCCTGTTTTAATGAAACGGAATTCTGACATCTGAAAAATACAGTGATTGGCTTAATGTATCTTTAAGTGTATGTGGGCTGTGTTTAATGAATTAATGTGCTCAGCACAATCTTTTATTCATCTGGAGCAGGTGTCTGTTTGACTTATTGTGTATGCAAAGAATATCTTTTCCTATCATGGTACAAACTGAACACCTTTTTTTTGGCAAGTTACATTTCAAACAGGTTAATGAACAACAATTTTTATAACACAACCTTGTTCTATACGCGCCTTGAATTCATCATTTGTGTTTATGTTTAATAGTACCACATTGTTTCAACCCAGAATGGGCCAGGATATCGTACATGGGCAGTGCCATGTTGAATTACATTTGGCATTTTGATTACAAAAGGTTGATAAATCGTATAAATCAAAATTATTTTTTCTGTGCAGAATTTTGTATACTATTGTGAAAAATATGTTTATACTGCAAACCATAAACAGTTGACACAAGAACTATTTATGCCAACCAGATTATGAGGTGGTACTTTGGCATAAAACAAGATATAAGGAAATATTGTTGAAATTATATAAGATAATGGCAGTGCCTACACTCATAAATGGGTTTGATAATTGAACCTCAACTAAAATTGCATGAAATAAGAGATAAATGTGTCAGGTTATTTGCAGGATATACATTATGACCATCAAAAATTAAGAGATAAAAAGAGAAAACTAAACATATACAATTTAAATTAAACTATTGTGAATGATACACTTAAGTGGATGTAGTATTTATTAAAGATGAATAACACAGTCCCAAGTTGATGTATGAGTACACTCCAACAGCAGAAGATACATGGGTTGACCATGGAAAAGGTAAGGAAATACCAACATCCATGGAGACAGAACAAGCCTAAAGCTAAGGATTATAATCATGGTCAGATGTTACTGGTCATTATTGTTGTGATGCTGATGATGCAAGTCACAACAGCAAATACCAAAACTTATATGTTTTGACAAAATAAAAGACCTAGTGCTAATTATAATTAAAGTTATGAGTTTAGAAATTTTTGGTGTAAAGAAAGGGAAGTTAAACTGTTGTTATTTTACCAAAAAATTACATGCTCCGTAGAGTCCATAGAGAAAATGAGTGAAGTTCATTTAACAAATGCTTATGCAAGGATTAACCACAGTTCCACAGCATTTTTTTTTTGCAGTAGATTAATTGTGCTCCATTGATCCTGTTGAATCATTTGAGTTCCTAAACAACATTTTTGTATGAAATTCCTTAATAATTGTTTTGCTTCTTTGGTGAAATGTTTACAATGTAATATAATGGACTGTAGTATGTTAATTCATCCTTTCTTCCCACTACTCAGACCCGGAGGTGTGTGCGAGTGTTCTCCTGAGTACATGGGCAATCCATATGAAGCTTGTCGTCCTGAGTGTGTACTGAACACAGAATGCAACCGAGACCAAGCTTGCATCCGCAACAAGTGTCAAGACCCATGTCCTGGAACATGTGGGCAGAATGCTAGATGTGATGTTATTAACCACATTCCCACATGCTCTTGTCCTTCAGGATTCACAGGAGATCCTTTCTCAAATTGCCGACAGGCTGTGCCAGGTTGGTTTTGTGCTGATTTGTACATTAGAAGATGTTGTTTATCTTTGAATTTCTTAAAATGTTATTTATAAAAGAGACAGGCTCATGTGGAGGTATGGAAATTATTCATTACTTACTGTTTTCCCATATTTGCCCAGTTTTATTTCCTCCAAGTAATTGCCATCTGTTTAAATATCCAATTTTTTTCTTTATATAACATTTCCTGTTGATGAGATCCAATAAGTTCTTGTGGGCCCCCCCCCCCCCCCATTTTAGTAAAAGTATTTTACATATACTAGAAGCCAGTAGTCAACTTGATACCCTGGCCACTTTACCTCCAGGGAAAGACCTGCAGTATCCAATTGACAGCAAGTTGGGTGGGGCTCATAGCTTGTCTGGACACTGGAGAAAAGAGAAGAGTGTTTTGCCCATCAAGGGAGTTCAGCTCAGTTCTGTGGTAGTCTAGACCATAGCACAGTCACTATACCAATTAAGGTATTTGAGCTACATGTTGTGGTTTGTAAAACAATGAATATGATGACCTTACACTGCAGTACTTTCCCATATGCTACTATGTTCTTTGAGTACAATTTCGTTCAGGCCTCCCAGACTTTCTGGGGTATAATCTGTAATTTATTTCTGCAAATATTAATGTCAATAGTTGAGAAATAAATTGTGAATTCTTTATTTATGATGAAAGACTTACTCCTTTGGACTAATTTTCTGTTTTTACAGAAGCACCACCTCAGATTGACCCTTGCAGACCATCTCCCTGTGGCCCTAACAGCCAGTGTCGAACATCAGACAACCATGCTGTGTGTTCATGCCTGCAAGGCTATGTAGGTACTCCACCATCATGTCGTCCAGAGTGTGTTGTGAGTGCAGAATGTCCACAGACCCGTGCCTGTGTTAATCAGAAGTGTACTGATCCGTGCTTGGGTTCATGTGGTCTTGGAGCTCGATGTGAAGTGATCAACCACAGTCCCATCTGCAGCTGTCGTGAAGGCCAGACTGGAGACCCTTTCCAGAGTTGCTTTGACATTCCATGTAAGTTAGAAATTAATGACCCAGTAATCCAAAGCCAGCTTTGTATATTATATGTCTAATTTAAGAAATAACTATTAATATAGGGTGGTTGTATCTCAAATTTAAAGTAATGCATTTCAGGACTTTGAACAGACGTGTTAAATTTTAACATATTTCTACATTATTTTGTTATTTTCAGTACCTCCAAGACTGCCTGTAGTTCCTGAGGATCCATGTGTACCAAATCCTTGTGGGCCAAATTCCCAGTGCCAAGTTTCTGGGTCCAGTCCTGCATGTTCTTGTGTGGATGGATATGTAGGTGTACCACCCAACTGCAGGCCTGAATGTGTTATCAATCCTGATTGTCCAAGTCAGCGGGCATGTGTGAACAACAAGTGTCGTGATCCTTGCCCAGGCTCATGTGGAGCAAATGCACAGTGCCAGGTTGTCAGCCATGCTGTAACATGCATATGTTCACCAGGCTTCACTGGCAATCCGTTTGTTCAGTGTGTTGTCCAAGAGCGTAAGTAACGAGATACAGAGGCTAAATTGTAAAACTCTAGTAAGAAATTGGTGCCAAGTATATTACATTACAATTATTTTATGATATAAAATGTAATTAAGTATGTGAGTAATATTTAAAATGCCCAATCAGATGTATTTTATTCTTACCACAGAGTAGAGAAAGATTTCTGACAAATTTACTTAGAAGTTACTTTGCATGTTTTTGGTTTGTTCATCCCTGTGAAATTAAATTTAATTATTACTTTCTGTTTGAATAGTTATGGTTATGAAAGTCAAGACTGCAAGTTTTAAGAGCTGTGTATCAGAGTTACAATCTGTTCATCTTTATTGTACCTGAATAATGAAAGATATTAATAACAAAAGGGAACAAATGTATGAAAAGTCAGTTCATATAAGCACATTTTTCTTTGCAGAAGAGGTATCTAATCCATGCCAGCCTTCTCCATGTGGCACAAATGCTGTCTGTACACAACGTAATGGTGCAGGTGCTTGCAGCTGTATCCCAGATTATCAGGGTAATCCTTATGAAGGCTGTCGTCCCGAGTGTGTCCTCAGTTCTGATTGTCCCACTGACAGAGCCTGTGTGCGTAATAAATGTGAAGATCCGTGTCCTGGAGTGTGTGGCCAGTTTGCTCAATGCACTGTTATAAACCATATTCCAACATGCACATGTATACCAGGATATGTGGGCAACCCGTTCGCATCATGCACACCTCAACCCTCGCCACGTAAGTTACTGTCATTTCTCTTATTTAAAATCCATCTTTTCCAATGTATGTTACAACACAGCTGACCTTTCAGCATATATTACAATGCAGTATTGAAGTTAGAAATACTTCTTTGTGCCTTAAATTGATTTATATTCTAACATGTCCCTCCTGTATAATGGTACAAATATATATTTATATATATGGTAGTATGAAGGCAGAGTTCTATTTTAGAAGATTTCAGTGCGAGACAGGTTTTACACAGAACACAAATTAATGTACACTAAAGTGTAAAGTTTAGTTCCAGCACAACTCATATAAGCATTATTCTTGATGGTCCAAAGTGACCAAAACATTTTGGAACACTAATAAAAAGGGTGCTGTCTGCACCAATATGTGCACTTTGATGGTTCTTGTTGACAGAATTTTTTATATTCTACCTAGTAAATCAAATGCATATGAAATAACTCATAGAGACTTTCTTCTCATATGCTGATATTACATGAATTATGATTAATGGTTTTCAAAGCTTATTGTAGTGTCTGTTAAAAATGGCTATATTACATGTTGGTGGATGCATATGTTATGCATGTATTGCATACTGATGAAGTTTAATTATTAATAAATGTGTATATTCAAACCACCATTGTGCAGATGTAACTGATAGTGCAAACACATCACCATCGATTTGTGAATGTCTACATAACATTGACCTTCTACAGGCATGAGAACACAAAGCGAACAAGTTCCCTGAGTTATAAAAACAAACCTTAGTGTCCAGAAGAAAAGTAACAGGAAGAGGATGAATACTATTTTAGAAAAATCCATGGAATATTATGAGTATACACATTAAATTAGAATTGTAATGAACATCGGATTAACTCACCTTTTTATAAACTGATGGTTCCTGTGTGATGAAAATACAAGTACGAATTGTGCCTTATGTATCAATATAAACTGCCTACCATCTCTGTTTAAAACTACGTAGTTTTAATACTCATCATATAATTTTACACAACTGTTATGTATTTTAACTTAAGTCTTGTGACTTATATTGTAAGGGAATGACTTCTCAAGCCCACTGGCAGGTGTAAGTTTTTTTGTATGGCTTGTGATAATGAACAGGTCTGATGATGGTTTAATTGAAAAGCGAAAACTAATAACTTGAAGATCTGTAAGTTGTGCTGTGCATGACAATGGTTTGAATGTGTGTGTGTGTGTGTGTGTGTGTGTGTGTGTGTGTGTGTGTGTGTGAGAGAGAGAGAGAGACTACGCATGACGGTGATTTCTCACCTAAAGACTAATTTTTGCTTCTACCATTTTCTGTTCAGTATGATATCACATTTATCCAACAGTAACTCTAGAAACATCTTGGTAAGTGGCAGAATGGCAGCTGGAGGGCTCCATACTCTGATTTATGGCATATTAAAGAAGCAAATGTCATAATTCATTATGAGGTGAAAATGAGCTACTTGGTGGGCCTAACGAATTTTTTGATAAGGGAGTAAATTGAAGAGTCACATGAATTGTAAATTGAAAGATGATGACAAAGTGAAGCTTGGTAGTGCCATCTGAAATTGATAACACTAGATCCAAACAAGAAACTCCAGAAGTGACAACACCATAATATGTTCAGCCGTACATGAATTATATGGGACTTCATTTAAGGGCCTAAGAAAGTGGGATGCTACAGACTAGATATAAAGTATTCAAGGTATTTAAAATTTAGGACTGTGGGCATTGTGTGTTATGACCGTATATATTTTCATGATCTCCATTACCAGAATGGAAGTCTGCAGTGATGACTGTTCAGGTTTCAGTATATGGCACAGCACAAATGAGCATGGTTCCACAAATTTTTGAGAAGTCTAGGTGTCACTCCAGAATTCTATGTGCCAGAAGGGTGGCACAAAGAAAGTTCTGTACTGAAAATACTAGGCACCGCTGTACAAAATTTAGTCACTCAGGCAACCTGGCACCTGGGATTTGTGCATCCCTGCCAATATTCTATATGTAAGATATAGTAAATATTTTATCACCTTGTGACAATTAATATGTTTTTCAGCTCCAACTGCACCAACAGTCGTGAACCCATGCCAGCCATCTCCATGTGGACCAAACAGCAGATGTCGGTCTGTGAATGGGCAGGCTGTTTGTTCATGTGAGGATCAGTACATTGGCTCACCACCGAACTGTCGACCTGAATGTGTAATCAACAATGACTGTCCTCAGAATCGTGCATGTAACAAATTCAAATGTGCTGATCCATGCCCTGGAACATGTGGCATTGGTGCTCGGTGTGAAGTTATAAACCACAATCCAATCTGCAGCTGTCCATCAGGCTTCACAGGAGATCCTTTTGTAAGATGCTACCAGGCACCCCCACCCCCTTCACCACCTCCAGCAACCAAGCCTGCTAACCCATGCGTACCTTCACCATGTGGGCCGAATTCAGATTGCCGTCCTGTAGGAGACCAGCCTGCCTGTTCATGTCTGCAGAACTTTATTGGAACTCCACCCAACTGCCGTCCAGAATGCATTGTCAATACTGACTGTGACCCAACAAGGGCTTGCATCACCAACAAATGTAGAGATCCGTGCCCAGGTTCATGTGGAGTGAATGCAGAATGCCGTGTTCAGAATCACATTCCAATCTGTACCTGTGTGTCTGGTTATACTGGAGACCCCTTCACTCAGTGTTCTGTCGTTAGAGGTAAATATATCAAGTGTGTATATCCTTTTAGAGTAAAACAGAATGTTCTAACAATTGCATCATACAGGGTGATTCATGACATATGTATTTATTACAGCGGCTCATTCCAGAGCCATTCCCAGTCAAAATTGTCATATAAACATGTCTGATTTTCAAGGGTTACAGAGCTAACATCATCTGAATGCTATGATGATGGTGGTAATGGTCATGGTATGATAGTGGTGATGATAGCAGCAGTGGTGATGACAGCAGTGACAGTGATAGTGATAAGTGGAGCAAGTACTGGTTTTATTGCTGAATTTCCAGTAAATATTCCAAATGACTGCCTACATTCTTAGGATAAATCCTCACATATCTGTGAACAAAGTGAATAGCTTGCACAGTTTTATTAGGATTGTCTTTACTTGGGTTACAGCAACTAAATGTGAAGGAGCAGTGTTTTCTTTTTTCCGCTTTTTTGTGGTACATCAGATCTTTCTTCTCTTCGATATATAAAAATATCTGGCTTGAGGTTTTCAGATATGAGTGGCCAATGTTGAGAACCGCTGTGACTGACCATCAACCAAGGAAGCAATGATTAGGATAAATTTTCACAGGCATGGCAGGGTGTGTATTGAGGCCTAGAGTTGACAGTGTGAAGATTTATTGTAGATTCAGTAACAGGAACTTTATGCAAGTAATTGTTCTCATATTTTTTTCAAATACTCATGTATTGATAAATCCATTACCCATGAAAATGATAACTGTGTTTGTATGGCATTTCTGACTGTGAATGACTTCAGGAACGAAGTGCTGAAGTGAAAGACGTTAAGTCATGAGCCATTGTGTGTAGTCAAACATTTGTGGTTTGTGTTTGTGTATTACATAAGGTGGTATTGTATTTTAGTTGTACTGCTCATATCTTGGAGGAATCAGCTTTCTTCTTCATGCAGTTAAGAGTTGACCGATAAATGTGGCTGCATGTCTGGTGTTAAATATTCACCTGGAATGTTATCCAGATAATGTGATACAAGCACATAATAGTAGATATTATAATATGCTTTACATTGTTAAAATACCTTGCTCTAAATTAAGTTTACAAACCTGCACCGAGCATAGGTATTTTATATTTATTTGTTGGTGACAATGGTCATCTTTATTCTATGTGAACTAAATTAAATGTACACAAGTTCTTCAACAGGTCAAATTCAAACTATCCACCATACTCTCAACAAAAATAGTACACATCTCTTTTAAACAATAATTTTTGGATGGGGTAATATTTGTAGGAAGATGCTGTTTCATTCCTAGATGTTATTACAAGCTTCTATGCTTTGAAGGAAAAAACACTCTGCTTTTATTGTACTGATATTAGCAGAACCAGTGCTTATAGAAATGTGTGAGGTGCCATCTTTAGCCTGCAGTTGTTAAACCAATTGCTCTAAGGCCAAGATAACTGAAGATTTATGTTATTTGTAGTACTTGCAACAGATATACAGTTATAGGCCAAACATTCTCTCTGTCAACATTACTGAGTGCTTTCATATGTCACAGTTGAAGAACCAGTTGTGACTGACCTGTGCAATCCATCACCATGCGGTTCCAATGCACAGTGTAATGTCGGTCAGTGCACATGTCTGCCAAACTACTTTGGAGATCCTTACACCAACTGCCGCCCTGAATGCACCATGAATGCAGAATGTCCACACAGTAAAGCCTGCAGTAATCAGCGCTGTGTAGATCCATGCCCTGGAACATGTGGACAAGGTGCACGTTGTGATGTTGTTAACCATATACCAACCTGCAGCTGTCCAGAAGGCACTACTGGTGATCCATTTGTTTTGTGCAGATCAGTACCACCACCGCCAGTCAGTGAGTAATATTCATCATCTTGGTCAATAATTGTAGAAGTGACTATGCAGTAGTAGAAACTCACAGATACTGAAAGTAGGTTAACTGGCAGAGAGCACAATAATTAAAGCTCATGGGTCATAGTATTTTCAGTGCAAAGAATTTGCTGCATTTAGTTATTGCTGACTTTCATCCAGGCGGCAGTATTCAGTTGGTTTACTTCAAAATTCAGGTAAAGAAAATAGAAGTTAACCTGTATTTACTGTTAAATCATTTCATTGTAAATACAAAAAAAGTCATCCATTTGTTTGTGAGTATTGACATTGTTGACAGAATTTTGGTATTCCTGCAATATTGTGTTACTCTTTGTTTAGAGATATATCACTTTTTTCTCTTTTGAAATATACACAGTGATTTCTGAGATCAAGTACACAGTTTAATCACCTTTTTGGCTCTGGGATTTCCAAAAACTAAATAAATACTGATAATACAATTTACTGTTCACTTTATTGTATGAGGTACGCTTTCCACGGAATGTGACTTATCAACCCATTGCACTGACACATTTAAAACGGACAGTTGATTGCACTATAACACAACAAAAGTTACTATGTGGGCAGGTTTCTAATAAACTGACTGCATTTCATGCTCTTATGAATGAAAGACTACATAAAATGAATGACTTAGGAAATTTAATACAAGAACATCTGATTTTTGCTGCACTTTAGTAAGGAAGGGTACCACAGAATGTATAATTAATCAGTTCTGTGTTTCTGGATCTTCCTCGGACGGTAAAAAGTTATGCTATTCAGTTGATGAACGAGATTACCTATTATGGAATCCACAAGTTTATAATTTTTAATACAAAAGCCCTGGAACACTGTCCTGAACCACTTCCAGTAAAATGTGTAATATGAGGAGTATTTCTAATAACAGCTCAAACAAACTATATACAATGTTATGTGAGTTTTTAGGCTTTTGTAGTGGTGCAGTTGAGGTCTCTGTTCTTTTGAGCTGTGGCCGTGCATTACTGGGTGATTGGTGCCTGACTTTTAAGACAGCATGATACTGTCTTCGCCAAGGGTCCAAATTTCCAGTTCTTCACTGGACATTTTGACCATAGAAGATGAGGGCTACACAGTGTCAGAAAACATCAGGCAGCAATCACCCACTGACCAGGTGCCATGTCCCAGAAGAAGGGAGATCTCATATAATAGGCTGAGAATGCTAAGTAACAACACAGTATGCAAAATTCAATAATAAAATAGGTTTGTGCTCACAAATTCTACTGCTGTTGTGTTGTGACACTTTGTTCTTTACTTTTCTGCAGTCCCATCAAGACCTTGTGAACCATCACCTTGTGGACCAAACAGCATATGCCGTGTTGTGAATGACCATGCTGTATGTTCTTGCCAGCCTGGACTAGTTGGAAGTCCCCCATCATGTAGGCCAGAATGTGTGGTCAGTGCAGAATGTCCACTGACACAGGCCTGTCTCGCCAGCAAGTGCCGAGATCCCTGTCCGGGCACATGTGGTCTGAATGCACGTTGTCAAGTTGTCAATCACAATCCCATTTGTAGCTGTGCTGCAGGCAACACTGGAGATCCATTTACAAGATGCTTTGCAGTACCAGGTAGCAGTCTATGTCGTCCATTACCTCTGTCACTAGGATAATTGTACTGTGGCAAAGTTTTCTTCAGTCTTTTCTTCTCCTCGTCTTGTTTCTGTGTCTGTTTCTCCCTGATGCTTGAGTCTCTCCTCACTTAGTCCTTTCACCTTCTCCATGGCAATTACCATCATAAATATTCTCCAATTATTGTCATATACAAATACTCCTGATATTATGCAAGATTCCATTCCCCAAATGTTTACATAAATCAGCTTTTATGTATGTCAGAATTCAACCCACTACATGCCAAACATATATAATTATATAACACACAGTATCCATCCACATGCACAAAACATTGAAGTTTATATGCTCAACACGTGTTTGCAAAAGTGCACAGGTGAGGAATTGATATGTGCAGTCCAGTTTTTTTTTCTGTGTAGTTCATAAGGAGGGGTACCCTAGTTTTTGCAATGCAACCTTTGAGTTGAGCATGTATTAATAGGTAGAAAATGCCCACGATAATTGAATTTTACATTCTCAGTGTAACATAACATTTATGCACCTTGAATTTTTTGTGTGTGGTTTATGGAAAAGTGTGTGTGGTGCAGACTTCACATAACTCAGGGCTTATGTAACCTGGGGGGGAGGGGGCGGACAGAAAAAAAGCTTCCGCATATCATTTGTGGCCTAAGGCCCAAGGGGGGTGTAGACAA
>BLKM01000055.1:52979-70819 GCA_013340265.1 Coptotermes formosanus
CCCCCCCCCCCCCCCCCCCCCCCCCCCCCAAAAAAGGTATAGGTATCTCAGTAGAGGCCTAAGGCCCAAGGGGGAGTAGACATATAGCTCTACCCTTTCGTAAGCCTTGGCGCTAGGAAGGGGTGGGGTGGTTAGCCAGGCACCCCAGCTGCTTAACCCCCGGGAATGACCCGATACCCATGGGGCAGGAGGCTGGGTTGGCCCCAGGCCTGGTCTGGACAGGTGCGGAAAATCTCGTGCTCACCAGCATTCAATACCCGGACCGTTCAGCCTGTAGTGAATCACTATGCTGACTATGCTAGCCCTGCCCACTGTGTTGGGGGGCGGCGCCGGGCCCCGGCCGCCTATAGTGTGAAACATCCAAGCGAATTGATAAGGTCTTCATTTTCTGTGCTACAGTGGATATAAGTGTGTGCACAGGGTTATCTTGTCTATAAATATCTTACTTATATGAATCTGAAATGAGTTTCCCTCCTCTGTCACTTCCTCATAGCGTCTCAAAAGTCATAGCTTATTTTCAGTCTGTGTGGTAAGAGTAGGCCTTAAATAAGTCAGTGTTTAACATCACTGGCACTTTACAAAGTTTTGAAGCCAAATAGTAAAATGATAAGCTGTTACTGTATTCTTTGGTCTGATGCTCCAAGATTGTATATTGCTTTTGAGTAAAATAATTTTGTTGTATTATCCTGTTTCACCCCAATTCTGAGCGCTGTATTTTATATTAAATTTTTATCGTCTAATGTATGGTTGTGTTTATTCTGTCATATTGCATTGAAACTTACTGAGGTTAAAATGTTTGTGTCCAGGATAAATCCATATTTTATTGATTCTGTGCTGTGGAGGAGTAAATTTTAACCTTTTAAAGCCTAGCGGTAACTTTACGTACCGCCAGGTTTAATATTAAAAAATTCTACCTGGTGCCCACATTGCGTTTATGTGTTTTGTACGGATCTCAGAACAAACAGCAGCTTTTGCCTTATAAAACATTAAGAGATTGGTTTTTATAACTGAAGTGGAGAGTGTTTACAGCGCGGTACGCACTGAGTTCTTATATAAAACAGATACGCTTCGTCTTTAAAGAGTTAATATGAGAAGCATTAATTATTACATGTCAAGTTTAAGAAGAATAATCCAGTGATTGATAACTAATTATTCCATTTTATCTCTTACTTACAGTGACACCTACTCCAACAGTGCCTCAGAATCCATGTCAGCCATCACCGTGTGGTCCAAATTCAGAGTGTCAGGTCCGAGGGGAAAGCCCCGCCTGTTCGTGTTTACAAAACTATATCGGTTCTCCACCAAACTGTCGACCTGAGTGTACTATTAATCCGGAATGTTCAAGTAATTTGGCGTGTGTAAATCAAAAGTGTAGTGACCCGTGTCCAGGATCGTGTGGTACAAATGCGCGTTGTAATGTTGTGAATCATACACCAGTGTGTAGCTGCAATCCTGGCTTCACAGGAGATCCATTCATTGGCTGCAGTGTGGTACAAGGTAGGACAGAGTTTGCCTTGTTTTCTTGCTTGCTGCATGTTTTATTAATGAATCTAGGGAGTTTCCATGTCTCTGCAAAGATGAACTACATCTTTGAAACTTACATGATTCCATTTTGTCTTGATTTATAAATTATCATGTCAATAAAATCAGAAATCACAACTACCATACAGGAATATGTGGGTGAGGACGTTTTTTGATATGTAGATTAAAGAGGGATGGTTCCAAGATATTACGTCCGTGGTTTTTTCCACCTTTTGTTTTTTCCAGGTAGATGTTTATCCAGTCTGTTTTATGCCCTGTTTATTTCATGTCCACAAACATTTTTCTGTGTAGCTCTTTTGTTTGACTGACGCTTTGCCCAGTAATATTTTTGTTCAGTTTGTAGTATATCCTCCAAGTGCATCATGATTCCCACCCCTTGCAACTGGAAGTAAATCCCCACCTCCCAATTTCTAATCACTCAGTTACTCTCTTGCCTGCCAATCAGAAATGTACATGTTTGAGCATTTTTATTACCCAGAACATGCCTGTAATTTATTATTACTGAATGTATGAAGGTACGTTGGCTCATTGAGTTAGTATAACAACATGTTTTGATGGTAGGAGACTTTAATGACTGTCTTAATTTTATTCCTGTTAAGAGTGTAGTTTGATTTTGTAGTTGATTGTCCTTGTTTTTGATTAATCACTTCACATTTCTTTGTAGGACACCTCAGGTGTCAGATGTTCATTATTTTGTCAACCATCTTCACAGCACAAAGTCTGTGTGAAAATAACATAATACAGAAACTATTTGATGTAATATCTGTGGATAAAAGAACTTGTCATCACATAAAATGGACATGTACTCGTGAACATAAAAAGAGGATGAATTGTTCATGGACCAACTATTCTGAAAGCAAAAGGGGAGCCATAAAGAAGTATGAGCCCAATAAACTTTACTGTAGGGTAATGTCAGACAGTTTTATGTGTAATGTGAACATAAATAATAAGTAAATAATATAGCATGATCTTAATTCTTCATTAAAAAGGTTTGTATTTTGAGCAAGAATAACTCTTATCATCTCTCATTCCCTCTTTGATCCCATCCAGTGTACAAAAATTATATGTTAATACATTTGATGCTGGTTGTGTTAACTTATCACCCATGTTTCTGTTATTCTAAAATTTGACAGTGTTTTAGGCCATCATTCTTATAGTTGAAAAGATCTTTAAAACACACAGAAGAGGCAGAGGATATTTAATTTATCAATTACAGTAATTCTTTTGTTTGTTGATTATTTCATATTAATATATGATTCAAAAGTGAACACACATGGTTTCTATTAAATATAATGGCTGTTGTAAGACAGGATGATGAAAGATGTTTACAAAATACATTCTTTCAAAAAGATTTGTATTGTTTGCTGTGATGAGTATTAGTGAGAATTATAAATATGTAAAGAGTAATGATGATAATAATTTGAGTAATGGCATGGCAGCTCATTTCTTGTGATGAGAAGTCCAGTTAATCAACTTCATGACTGGTCAAGGGGATAATCTGCACTCAACTTTTAACATCCAGTTTTTAAAAAATGGGTACTGAAAGTATCATGACTAACTACTGTTTGTCAAGACCAACTTCACGTACGATAACTTCCAGCTATTTGATAGGCTAATGATTTGGCCAAATAATTCCATTTGTGTGAATATTAATTTTCAAATTCATGTCATTCATTTCATAAATTGTTTTTCATATATCCCAACAAACAATTAATGAAGACACTTAATACAAAAATAATAAACTGAAAATGATAATCACCTTGGGTTGTTATGCATTAAATAAATAAATAAATAAATAAATAAATATGAATGCATTTTAAAGGATAATCATCTTGATTTAAGATGCATATAAAGTTGTCTGTTTCATCTCATGACTAGATTGTAAATTATATTCCAGAAGTATGGAGCATTGGTGTTATTCTTGTTATTCTTAATACTCTTGAATTATTACATTTATGCATTCTTATCTAAAGGATTATAAGGACACTGCCGCATTTTGGTGTCCACTTTTTATTATGATGAGAGTAGCAGCAATGGTACCTTAAATTAGGCCACCACAGCTTTTTCCGTAATGTTTCCAATGTATTATTCAAGGTAGAATTGTGCTGACGTTTCAGAGGATACCCCTGCCTTAATCATCAGGGTAGGTTTCATCAAAGTTGATAATAGAGGCAGCAGGATTTGCTTAAACATTGGACTCATTGTACCAGACTACCCAGTGTCACGTCCCAGAAGACAGCAGTCTTAACAGTCACTGCTTTGAGAACCACGAACTGCACCCAGTAGTAAAGTTATTTTAAAACATGTTCTTTTGTGCATGTTCCTGTAAGCATTAATTCAACATCATGTGACATGCTGTGCATAACAGCATCTGTTATGAAGCTGTGATATCTGATTTTTTGACATGTAAACTGGAATTATATTGCAGCCATTATAAAGTGTATTGAAGTTCCCAATTAACCTGCTTGTTGTCACTTGAGTGGTAACAGAGACTACACATGAAAAACTTGAACTTGTGTGTAAGTATACAGCATGATAAAGGAGGTGTCTGTCACACCTTATAGGTACATTAATCAAGTGATCTTAGTAAAGAAAGGAATCATGGCAGTTTCAAAGAGTAAGATAATTAAAATGGAAAATCATGCCATAAATACAGGTTTCAAATGAGAGAGTTACAGTATCTTTAACCGTTAATGTGTGGCCTTTTGAATGGCAGTTTTCTGCTGCAGCCGGAGCACTATTCATTTAAAGTCCCACTGTGGGACAGCATTTTCCCTTTTGTATGAAAATGATGTACATTTAATGGGACAACATTGTTCTACTTGTTTGTTAAAGGTTAATGCAAACTAAAGTAATTGTTATCTAATAATGGAACATGTTACAGAAACTGATCAGTGCGTGCCTGTGACTTGAATGTGTATTAGACTATGACGTTTCATTAAAGTGGATGAAAAATTTGGGCTTAACAGTAGGACACTCACTGCTTATTCGTATCTGCTCAGTTTTGCTTTACTTGAGTGGAGGAATCTTAATGACAGTTCCCACACTGCTCTTGCATTCTGGTTAAAGAAGTCCATACATGTATTGTATTTGTAGTTTATTTAACAGTGCTCGTTAGCTGAGGCTCTATAACATTCAGTGTTAGGATGCGTGATGAGTTATTGCATATGGTGTGGAAGAAAGCAGTTGTTGGTATACTCCAACATTTGCATGAAGGGACTGAGAGAAAATGTGAAAACCTCAGTCAGCATATGTGGGCTCCAGGTTTGAACCCAGGAGCTTCCAAATAAGAAGCAGGAGTGCTAACCACTCAACCATGAAGCTCTGTACAAAGTCCATTCACAAAGCGGCTACCTATATTTTTGTGTTTGTTTCTTGGAATCCTTTTGGGCATTATCATGGTAGGGGCCTGTGCTTCAGGTACCGGTAATTGCTTAATATGAAGAGCATGGTAAATGTAAATGAACCTCACTATATTGATCGTTCTGCGTGTAGGTTATGGCTTACTTGTTTAATTGATACCTCAGCAGCTACACTCCAAGTGTTTTATGCAGGAGATGCCTGGTTAAATCGCAACCATATTGTTACAATACCAGTTTACATCAGGCATTCTAGAATGAAAATTGAAAAAGGGCGTAAAGAATGAAATAGCACCCTATTTTTAACTTTTAAAACATGATCTAGTATTAGAATTCTTGGGTGGGGGAACATACATTTTCCTTATGTATGTAAGTGGTCAAGTTCTACTAAGATACTCAAATGTAAGTTTCATGATATTTATGTTGTATAGAAACCCATGTTTTCTATTTAGATACAGCAGTGTTGTGCGTGGGTGTGTGTGTGTGTGAGAGAGAGAGAGAGAGAGAGAGAGAGAGCGAGAGCGAGACAGAGATACAGTTGGAGACCACCAGAATATTTTAGAAAATTATGTATCTTTTGGTGATCACCTTTGAAAGTTGTGTCCCTTCATTTTGTTTCAGATACCTTAATTTTGCAAGTCACTGTACAGATATTACATTTCTTGCTTACAGTTAGTATTAAATTTGAGAAAAAGAAGGTAATTACTTGACATAACCAAGCATGGGCTTGGTTTATATACAGAGAATGCCGTTATATGCTTCTCCATAATTTCCTAAGTAAAGCACATTGAGTGGAAGTTTGTTTTCTCAGTGTCACAACGATATACAAGTATACTAAATTGTTTTTGTCAGGGTGGTTTAATTTCATTATATCGGAGATTACAAATGTTTTTACATATTTTGTGTGAAATGTTCTCTCTTTTGACATATACAAATTGTTGTGGGTATTTTCAAGCTTTAACTTTTCTCTTCTAGGGTGTCTCTTGCCCAACCTACTGTGACACAAGTAGAGATCATTGGTTCTCTTTAATACGTATTTAACTAACTAACTCCATGGAGCAGAGGCCTTCTTGAGAAGCTAACAGTTTCTCAGCTAGTCAAGAAATTCCCCGCATTTTATGGAACCCGAAGGTTCATTACCGCATTCACAAGAGCCCGCCACCTGTCCCTATCCTGAGCCAGCTCAATCCAGTTCATGTCCTCCCATCCCACTTCCCGAATATCCATCTTAATATTATCCTCCCATCTACGCCTGGGTCTCCCAAGTGGTCGCCTTCCCTCGGGTCTCCCCACCAAAATCCGGTATGCACCTCTCTCCTCCCCCATACGTGCCACATTGCCGCCCATCTCAGTCTTCTCGATTTGATTACCCGAATAATATTTGGTGATGAGTACAGGTCATTAAGTTCCTCGTTATGTAGTCTTCTCCACTCCCCTGTCGCCTCGTCCCTCTTAGGCCCAAATATCCTCCTCAGCACCCTATTGTCGAACACCCTCAGTCTTTGTTCCTCCCTCAGTGTGAGAGACCAAGTTTCGCATCCATACAGAACAACAGGTAAAATTATAGTTCTGTATACCCTAATCTTTGTGTTTTTGGATAGCAACCTGGAAGACAAAAGATTCTGCACCGAATGATAGCAAGCATTCCCCGACTTCAATCTGCTCTTAATTTCTTCATGAATGGAGTTTCGATTCATTAGGGTTGCTCCCAAATATTTGAATTCTTCCACCCTTTCAAAGGATTTATTATCTATATTTATGTTGTGATTGTGTCCTGCATTCTGATTTCGAGACATGACCATGTACTTAGTTTTCTCAGCATTTACTTCTAGACCAATCTCCTTACTAGCAATAATTAAATCTTCTGCATTTTTCTTTATGCTATGTACGCTTCCGCCCAATATATTAACATCATCAGCATAAACCAGAAGCTGATGTGTACCATTCAATTTCAAGCCCTCCTGGTTTGCCTGAACCCTCCTAATGGCATATTCTAAAGCAAAGTTGAAAAGCAATGGCGACAGAGCATCTCCTTGTTTCAAGCCATTCTTAATAGGGAACGTGTCAGACAGATGTTTGCCTACCCGAACTCTGCTATATGTTTCACTTAGGCACATTTTTATTAACCTTACTAGTTTCATGGGGATACCGAACTCAATGAGAATATTATACAAGACCTCCCTCCTAACTGAATCATAGGCTTTCTTGAAGTCTATAAATAGCTGATGCACTGCCTCATTGTATTCCCATTTTTTCTCAAGTATTTGACGAATGCTGAATATATGATCAGTGGTTGACCTGTTACGTCGAAATCCACACTGATGATCCCCAATAATTTCCTCTGCATATGGAGTTAACCTTGACAAAAGGATGTTGGATAGAATTTTGTACGTAGTTGACAAAAGTGATATGCCTCGATAGTTATTGCAATCTGTCTTATCACCCTTCTTATAAATAGGCACAATGACCGACTCCTTCCATTCCTCAGGCAATTCCTCCTTATTCCAAATACAAATAATAAGTTTATGGATTTCAGACCGAATAATCCTACCCCCTGCTTTAATCAATTCTGCTGGAATCTGATCAATACCTGGTGATTTGTGGCTTTTTAGTTTTCCAATAGCCATCTCAACCTCAAAGGCACTGGGCTCAGGCACTAGTGACTCTGCTGTATGTACTTCAATCTGCCTAACATCGTTAACCCCGTGTATATTCAACAGCTGGGAGAAATGATTCCTCCACCTAGCCAAAATACTGTGGGAGTCTGCAACCAGGTCACCCTTCTCATCCTTTACTACATTACTTCTAGGCTGGTACCCCCTCTTAAACTCATTGATACCCCTATACAAGTCTCTTATATTCTTGTTCTTACTGTTTGTTTCAATTTCATTAATTTTAGCTTTCAGATATTCCTTCTTTTTGTGCCTGAAATGTCTACTAGCTTCACGTCTTACGTTGTGCAGATTATCTCCATTATTTTGGTTTGGATTCTGTAACCACTGAATTTTAGCCTGCTTCCTTTTATCTAAAAATTCTGCACATTCTGCATCAAACCATGGTTTATGCTGCTTCCGTTCGTGTAGACCTAGACTCTCTTGAGCCGAGATTTTGATATTCTCTTTAATGTTTTCCCAAGCCCTATTCATGTCCTCACTAACATTTAAGCTTTCCAGAGCTGCAAACCTGTTTGAGATCTTAAGCTGATACTGTTTCCTAGCCTCTAGTTCACTTAGCTTCTTGAGATTAAATCTCTCTACATCAACCTTCTGTGCTGCTTGTTTACTTACTGCCAGTCTTTCCCTAACTTTCGCAACCACCAGATAGTGATCAGTATCACAGTCAGCTCCCCTGAAAGATCGCACATCGAGTATACTGGAATGCCGTCTCCTATCTATCAATATGTGATCGATCTGATTGTGAGTCTTCCCATCAGGAGAGGTCCAGGTGTATTTATGAATATTTCGGTGCGGAAACATAGTGCTCTTAACAACTAGATTCTTTGATGTGGCAAAGTTTACTACTCTAACACCATTATCGTTGCTATCCTGATGTAAACTCTCATTCCCAATAGTCGGTTTGAAAGTATCCTCTCTCCCCACTTTTGCATTAAAATCTCCTAACAGAATTTTCATATGGTACTTAGGAAAATGATCAAAAACCCCTTCTAATTCCTCATAGAAGCTGTCCTTTGAATCATCACCCTTCTCTTCCGTTGGTGCATGCGCATTCAGAACAATCTTTAATACGTATTTATCATGAATATTTACCATTTGAAATTTCACACATCATTTGAAATTTGATAATCTGTGAGCTAGGTGTCTTGTTACGTATACATGTTGTACATAATGTAAGCCATTCGTGCAGTATAATACAGTGTTAACAGTCTAGTAATGTGATCTGCCCTTGCATGAAAACAGACAAAGAATATAAAATCTTTGCAGAGTATTGAAACTGCCTTTCTGATCATGCATTATGTTCCATAGCATGTTGCACGCTGCATCTCCTGCCCCAGTGTTTGTTATGTGTTTATTGTTATGTTCTTGTTCTGTGTATGCGTATGTGTATGTGCATGTCACTAGAAAGCACGGTGCATCATGCATATGAATCTCTCCACAGTCAAGATGCATGTATGGGGACTCATCAGCAAGGTAAGTGAGCGAGTCCCCCAACGTCTTCACTTCATCAGACATCTCCTGATCATGTTTTACACAGTAAATGGAGTTTTGTGTTTTTGCTAACATACAGAACTAGTCCTATTGAATGGGTGTGTCTGTATGATAATGTTTCCACTTGAACCAAATACTGTCTAGTCAGGGTTTTCTTTTACTGGCAATACACAATGATACAGATCACTAGCTACCATTAAAAAACAGTTAAATGAGGAAATAATAAAAGGGGAAATGAGTATAAATTTTGAAATTGAATTTAAAATTTGTTCTTATTTTTTGTGGATGTCACTAGAAGTACTTTTGACATTTTCCCTCGTTACACTCAAATAACAGTAATTTTCATTAGCTTCACAAATACTGAAACAGTGGAACAACATTGGTTTTATATGGTCTTGGTCTTTCTATAAATTTCTCATTAAAGATACGAGTTAAATACAAATGTCCAGTAGAAGAGTTGGATGGCAGCCAACATATCATTTTCATTTGTCACTCTGCAGCCTGTATAGTGCTCTGCAATTGCTGTTACTGCTGTACCTTATTGCGTGATTGGTTTTGGTTGGCAGTGCGTATAATTTTGCTCTTAATTCATTTGATTGGTAGTAATTAAGACTTTCTCATTGTGAAGAAATTGAAATTTTCTGACTCTGGTTATGTATGAAAAAGTTCATACTACATTTTCTGTTACATAAATGTAAAAGCACAAACTTGTATCTGTGTGAAGCATGATCAGAGGGAAAAAGAAGATCCCCAGTACATCGGCAAGATTGCTCTCATGTTGGTTGCTTTTGGTTTTCGAGTAGGACCTTGAACTTAGTGGAAAGATGCTTAAGGATACTGACAGATTTTAGAGAATATTCCTGAATATAGCATGTAACACTTTTAGAGACAGAATAGCAAACATATAACTGTTTACAGACAAAAGATTAAAATATCACATTTTAAATAAAGTGTGTGTATCTCTTTTAAGAATGATGGTAAGATATTTTCTACGTTTGTAATGACAGAGACACACGTATTGCTTATGTACAGTTATATGATTGCCATTCTATTTATACCATTAGAGCAATAAAGCTGAACTCAAGAATACAGTAGAAAGTCTGTCATATAGGAGCCTGTCTAAATGTGGATGATGATCTATAGGTTGTATCAGTTCACTCATCCACTTAGGTGAAGGTGCTGAAGGGCAGAGCTTTCTGCTGTATTTTTCAGTTTACAGCTTCAACGAAATGTGTGAATTTCAACATTTAATGTATCAGTTGACAATTTTATGGGGAAGGAACATGTCCCTTTTGACATTTAGACTTCATGAATATTTATGGGTCCAGATACAGTGCTTTCAGTATATATTATGTGTATAAGAAGGTAAATGAATTTGTTCATTAAAGAGCTCCCATCAGCTTCTAACCACTAATGCTTTCCTCTGAGCTTCTGTAGCTAACACTTTGGAGAACTCACATAGTTTTATGTTTTCTTCTAGTTTTCTTGTCTTGACTCATACTATAAACTGCTCCATTTCAGCTGAGATGTTTCCCCAGGAAAGACCAACCCCATGCATGCCATCCCCTTGTGGATTGAATGCAGTCTGTAGAGAACAGTATGGAGCAGGTTCTTGTACGTGCCTTCCCAACTATATGGGTAACCCATATGAAGCTTGTCGTCCAGAATGTGTTCTGAATTCTGACTGTCCTTCTAACCGTGCCTGTATTCGCAGCAAGTGTCAGGATCCTTGTCCAGGCACTTGTGGTACAAACGCTGACTGCCAAGTGGTGAACCACTTACCATCTTGCACTTGCCATCCTGGATACACTGGGGATCCATTTAGGTCTTGCAGACCACAGCCTGTACAATGTAAGATATGTGAATATGCACCAACTGCTTTACCATTTCACTGTATGTTTCTCTTGCAGATATGTTACTTTTGTGTTTTGCACAGTTAGTGATAAATACTTTTTAATTTCTGAACCTCTTTAAGTTTCAGCACTCAAATCTTTCATGTGTGTTAATATTAATTTTCTTTTCATTTTCATTTTCAACATGAATTTTTATTTCTCTACAGAATGTGAAATAAGCATGATATCTTGTTGAATGTCTGAGCATGTAAAATAGTTTGACAGAATTTGCATGAGAGGTCATAGTGAGTGTAAAGAGCAATATGTCTTTCCTAATAAAAAAATAGTGCATGTGTTCTTGCACATTCATCATTAAACTTGTATTTTTCAAACTGTCTCATGCAACTTCCAAACTCTTTGTTCATCTTCCATGTTGTGGTTTCTTCTCAAAGTAGCTTCTGAACAAGACGCTCCCCGTTACATACATGGTGGCTTTTTGGGTTATGACATTGTGTGAAGTTACAGATTAATTTCATCATTTTGGAGGGACTTGTTGCTTCTGTCTGCAGGGTGACAAGATTAGTTTTCAGTATATACTGAAGTGGTTGGAAGGAGGAAGTGGGTCAGTGGTATAAGAAGGTTTGCAAGGATTGTGGCAAACCAGAAACATGGAAAGGCTTGAGGGATAGATGTATCCCCTGCACTCTATACATGGTACCTATAAAGTTGCCGTTTTATCCTTCCAATCACTTCAGAATTCACACAAATGCAATCCAGTCACTCTGAAGATGGAGGCAGCATGACCTTCTGAAACATCAGAATCAATCTAGACCGGTGCATAGTGTTAGCCCAGAAAACCATCGTTTAAGTAACGCCTGCTGTAATAGCCTGAAAACACTTTCTGTGTTTTACATTTTCAGCTACTGAATGTGTTAAGTTTCTCTTGTACATGTAGATATATATGTATCCCTATATATTTATTAAAAGACTGTCACCAGTGTAGGAAATCACATTCATATACTATGCTATATTAAGTAAGTGCAGTACCATTGTAGCCATCAGGTGATTTTCTTCTGATTGTAGTTCCCAGTTCAATTAACTGGTACCCTTACTTGGGTCAGAAATTTTATATTTTATGTATCACACATATCAGTAATTGAATAAAACAGATTTCTTAGTTGTTATGTATAGCATTGTAGACATTCTTGTTCAAGTTGTGGTAGGTTTATTCAGTTGCTCTTGTTTATTCATGACTTCTTTGTTCAGAATGAGTTGGTATGCCATGCTTGGCCTGGCAGTGAATGCAACTTTGCATCCCATGATCCCATATAAGGATAGTATTCAAGACTGTAAAGAACTGCTGAGGAGTGTTTCAAATTGTAGTGTACTGGATGTGAGTTTGCACTGAAAAGCTGTTAAGAAATTTAGTCAGCATTAATTAACCACGTTTAACCCTTTAAAGACGAAGCGTATCTGTTTTATATAAGGACTCAGTGCGTACCGCACTGTAAACACTCTACACTTTGGTTATAAAAACCAATCTCTTAATGTTTTATAAAGCAAAAGTTGCTGTTTGTTCTGAGATCCGTACAAAACACATAAACGCAATGTGGGCACCACGTAGAATTTTTTATGTAATGTTAAACCTGATCGTATGTAAAGTTACCGCTAGGCTTTAAAAGGTTAATGGTGCCACATTATTCTTGTGAATTAGTGATTTTGCTTGCAGAATGAAGTCCCAGCAGTGATTATTGATAAGCAATATTATTTTATTCTGAATTTAAATTGGATATCATTCAGCTGACTGAAGAATTTCCAGGCAGACATGATGCCTGATTTTGCAGTTTATTGCATATATTGTAAGCTGAAACTTGCAGGTTCAGTTCCTAACATGGCTGGCACTTCACTCTTTGAACTAAGAGTGGACATATGTTTAAACCAATGTGCTACATACACAGTGAATTTTAAAATTCCATTGTCGTGCAAGATGTAGTCTCCAGACTTAAAAATTTACATGGAATTTTTTTTTAAAGGTAGCATTCATGCCTATTGAATAGATGCCTGATTTAAAGCAGTTGGATTCATTGACATATGGATTTAGGTCATCATGAGTACAGATAGCAAATCCAGGGCTGAACAAATCTTGGTTACTACATTTCCACAGCACATAAAATTTTCACTTTGACATTATAGAATTCCTAGAATATAGCTGCAAAAATTTGTATGTTCATGAGTAAGAAGAGATTTAAAAATTTACAGATTGAAGTTCCAAACCTGTCATGAAGATTATAACTTTATCTGGTGATAAAAGTGGAAATCTTTCTGATTCAAAGTGCATTATCACTTGACACAACAGTGTTTATGATATGTGTAACTAGTTTTATCTCAATTGATCACAGTCAATCTAGATATTCATTATAGAGGCTTGCTTGGTGATGATCAGTCATAAACGTCTTCCTCCAAACATACGCTGAGTGATACCTTGTATATGTCTTTAACAAGAATTTTAAGGCTGTTGGATTTGATCACATTTCACACTATGGTAAACAGTAGTCAACTTGCTGAGATGACTACTCAAAGATGGTTGGTCATAGTGTGAAACTTCTGTGAAACCACTGACAATTTTAAAATCACTAACTGAAAATAAATTATTTTAACTTTCTAATTGTCACCCTGGCTACTGGATTTGTAGGTGGTACATAAATGTACAGACCTGTTTTTGAGGCATGGGTGTGAGTTTTAATTGTAACTGTCAAAAATCGCTATACTGGTGACAGTGTATTTAAAAGGAAGAACATGTTAGTTTTATTCACAACAGTGTTATTGTTTATAGCATACATGTTCCATTAAATAATGTAAATATGTTCATAAACTAAAATCTCTTATCACTTCTGTACCACAAGCTTATTTATAATTTGTACTTTGGGAAGGAACTCCATGTGGCTCTGTTATTCTTCGTGTACAGTCTTGCATGATTATGTGTTAATTTCTGTCTTTGTTTCTGTCATGTATGTTGCATGTGCACCTGACCTCTACATCTGTATGTATAGCACCAGTTATTGAAGAAGTTGATCCTTGTAGTCCATCACCTTGTGGGCCATACAGCCAGTGTCGGAATGTGAATGCGCAGGGAGTATGTTCATGCCTGCCAACTTACATTGGTAGTCCACCAGGTTGTCGACCTGAATGTGTTGCAAGTTCTGAATGTCCCCAGAACAGAGCCTGTATTAATCTCAAATGTGTTGATCCTTGTCCTGGACCATGTGGTCTCAATACTAGGTGCGAAACTGTCAACCACAGTCCGATATGTAGCTGCCGCCAAGGTTTCACTGGAGATCCCTTCATCCAATGTTATGCTGTTCCATGTAAGCATTATCTTACTCATTTTATTTCTGTCCAATATCCAATGAAGTCTTTATCACTTGTATGCCCTCAATTTGATTAATGTTATTTAGATTGTGTTTCTGATGTACAGTGCTATAAATTTCCTTATAGGAGGATATTTGCACTGTTCTTTAATTTCCCCAGTACAAATTATATTTCCCGCAGACATGTACATTCAAGGAATGTGTTTTTTTCAATGTCTCTTCTTATTTTGTAACCTCTGATTTCAGTGGTATGTGGATTTTGCGCTCTTTGAGTTATTGTCAATGGAATAATAAATATACCCAACATATTCATAATTCGATCCATAAGTAGTATTATATGAGGTCAGTGTGACGGGTCTTAGCTGTCAGATTGTTAATATATTCATTATTGGTACATATTATCACTTCTACTCAACAAATCAAGTTGTACTATTTAGGCAGACCACTCATGCTTTCATGAGATATGTATTCTTTTCCACAGTCATTACTCATAACTTTCAACTTAGAATTTTGTTTTGATACACGTGTTGTAACATTTGTGCTTGTGACTGTGATTTAAATTCCGTACACATTTGTGTATAACTTTTCTTAGCACTAACGCTGAGTGAGTTTATGCCAAGTATTTGAGATTGATTATAATCTGGCACAGGCTGGTACAAATTTAGAGACATTTTGGTGAAATCTGATCCCTCCATTGTTTACTGTGAAGATGGAGATAGTAGGTTTTTCTGAATCTTGGATACATTATACCAGACTGCACAGTGTCACATCCCAGAATATACTATTCTTAATGGTTACCACTGTGAAAATGTCAAGTCTGTCTACCTTTTTTCCTTCAGCAAACACTGTAGGTGAGAATGGTAGTGCAGCAGTCATGGTGTAGAGCTGTATTAGGGAGATACCACATTCTCATCTTGGCCATAACACACCTGTCCTGACTGCATAATGAGGAAAATAATTAAGTTTACTCCTCACTAAGTATTATTAGGATGATCAAATCAAGGGCGATGAAATGGGGAGCAATGTGGCATGTGGCGGGGAGAAGGTAAATGCATACAGGGTTTTAGTGGGGAAATCTGAAGAAAAGAAACCACTTGGAAGGCCAAGGTATACATGGGATGATAATATTTGAATAGGCTCTGAAGAAATAGGATGGTAGGGTGTGAACTGGATTTATCTGTTTGAGTACTGGAACAAGAGGTGGCCTCTTACGAACATGGTACTGAACGTTCAGGTTCCAGAAAATGTGGAAAATATTTTGAGTAGTTGAGAAACTACATATTTTAGCTTCTCAAGGATGACTGCCATCTTTATATGGCTGGAATACATTGAACAGCCAGTCTTCAAATTAGAAGCATAGAATCATCTCTCTTTTCATTCCTTCATATATACCAACATACATGCATGAAAGCACACATACACACACAGTGACTGTGAAAAATGACTGTAATGGTGATGTGGGGTAAATTATCAAAGACAGTCATTACATGACATCATTTCAAGCACCACCACTCCAAGTTCTTATTTAAAACTTGATTACCATACTTTCTGATGAGGAAAGTGTTGAGTCATAAATGAAGCACAGAATGAGGGTTTGTTATGTACTGGCCACAGCTTCTGCACACCTCAGCAGGAGGCGATGGATGAATATGGAGAATTGATGAATTGTTCATTATTAGGGGAAAATGTAAGATTCAGAAATAAACCTACTCCAATGTCACTTCACCCACCACACATCCCATATGATATCACCTCTGATTGAACTCAGAGCTCAGTGATGAGAAGCAAGCATCTTACAACCTGAAATATGGTGTTGCACCAGATTTTTACTGTGACAGTAAACATACAGTTATGTAATGGTACAGTCAACAAACCAGGTTCCAAAATTTAAAATTCTTACTTGTTCCACCATCAACTACCACAAGTATTGCCATATCTAAATTCCGTTGGCATCTGCATCAGAACTGCTTTGGCTCCTGATGTATGTTTTGGATATCACTCAAGGGCAGATATTTTTGTTAAATTTAAACTTAATACCTGGACGTATGTCCTTCACACACAGAAGTTCCTTTATGTCTTGAATTATTTTTGCTATTATTTCTTACTACATGCATTGTTTGAATTAGCAGAAACACATTGTTTGGTTTTCTAAAGTATTATGGGACTGAAGTTCCAAATTTTACATGTAAGAACTTGTTTAAATATCAGATGTTGAAATCAATAAACTAAGCATATAGTGACCTTGGTACATATGTGTAAAATCAAACCTTTCTTCTTATTTCTCTTGTTGTACATTATTTCTGTTGTTCTACGTTGTAAAATTACATTGTGACAAAGTGCAGTTATTGGTTACGTATCAGATATAATGATTTGAAGTTGAGTAGAGATGATAATACGTGAACATGACAAAAATAGTCCATGCTGTGTGTAAACATTACTATGTCTGTTATCTTGGATGACATATCTTGCACTTCATAAATGCATATGTATTTACAGCTCCACCACCAAATCCAATTCAACTGGCACCCCTTGATCCTTGTGTGCCATCTCCATGCGGTTCCAACTCTCAGTGTCAGAATAACGGGGGATCTCCAGCTTGCTCATGTGTACCAACATTCATTGGAATGCCACCTAACTGCAGACCCGAGTGTGTAATTAACTCGGAATGTCCCAGCAATCAAGCATGCATAAGGCAAAAGTGCCGTGATTCATGCCCTGGCTCTTGTGGTCAAGGAGCACTATGTCATGTAGTGAATCATGTACCAGTATGTACATGTCGAGAAGGATACACAGGGGATCCCTTCACTAGGTGCATTCAGAAACCAGCTCCATGTAAGACATTATTACACTTCTCTTCAGTTTTGCATTATAAGATTTTGTAATTGTGAATTACTGGAAGTCAGTTTGGGGCGGATACTATTTAATATTTGTCCTTTACAGCAAGGGAACCAGTTGTAAATGATCCATGCAATCCATCACCCTGTGGTCTCAATGCACAATGCCTAGATGGTATCTGTACTTGTCAGCCTCAATTCCAAGGAGATCCGTACACGGCTTGTAGACCTGAGTGTGTACTCACCACAGAGTGCCCAAAAACCAAGGCATGCATTAAGAATAAATGTGTGGACCCATGCCCAGGAACATGCGGACAGAATGCAGACTGCATTGTGCTAAATCATATACCAACTTGTAGCTGCCCACAAGGTCACACAGGAAATCCCTTCATTATCTGCAGATTACTACCACGTAAGCATTCTATATTACACCGACATAAATACCTAAAGTATCAATGTGAAAAACATTTAAAACTCCAGCAAAATTACATCGAAATGTAACATAAGATATTCATTCTATAGCGGATATTCCAAGGAATCCATGCAGTCCGACGCCTTGTGGCCCCAACAGTCAGTGCCGCGAAGTTAACGGGCAAGCCGTATGCTCGTGCGTACCCGGCTTCTTAGGCAGCCCTCCTGCATGCAGACCGGAATGTGTAGTGAGCTCTGAGTGTGGTCAGAACGAGGCGTGCAGCAACCAGAGATGTAGGAACCCCTGTCCAGGCACGTGTGGTGTTGG
>BLKM01000055.1:78682-211544 GCA_013340265.1 Coptotermes formosanus
ACAGTGGTGCTGATGAAGACTTAAGTCTTCTGGGATATGACTGATAGCTAAATTGCTAACACAAGGGCTAGAACCCTGAAGATGGAGGCGGAAAGTTGTTACAAAATGCCTGTATTTACGTATCAACAAGGAGTCATATGCCAGAAAATTTAATCTTGAATGCTACAATGGTCTTTCGAACATGACACGAATATGAAGGACGTCTCCAATATTAATGAAACGAAATTTATGCCCACCTATGTTATATATATAAAAAGCACATATCTTCTTAGTAGCCAGCAACAAACCTTTATCACAGAAATAATGAACGTGCTGCTATGACCGTCACTTGATTAAAATGTAAACGATGTATTTTCCGAACAAGGAAACAAACGACAGCCACCACGCCTTCTAAACTCTTCGTCCTCTTTGACTCTCCTTGACTTACCTCTGTCGTTACCTTGTACCCCGTCTTTACGCAGAAATCGCAAGCAGTTTATCTTGCTATCGGAATGTCCCACCGCGTGAGCTAACAGGCGGTGACTGCTATGTTCGACACGTGATTGAGGGGCGTGCCGTGCAGCAGGTGTCTGTGTCGTCAGTTCCGTATTGTATCAGAAGGTGAGTGTCATTAGTTTACGTAAGCAGACCATGGGTACGTTGTAGTAAGAACAGCGTGATTGTAGTAATATACACTGAAAGCAGTTTTACAGATGACTGCAGTTAATCGTAATTGTTGGGGATAATTTGCACTCAAACAAAAGTGACGCAGAACATCCACACGTTCGACGGGGGGGGGGGGGATCCTGTTTGATTTTGTTGCGCCAAATATATTACAGATTCATTTTATAAAGGCCACGAAAACATATTCGAAGGCCTGGTGCTAGAAGGTATGTAGAGAAATGTTTGGATGCTATGAAAGCAAGAAAATTGATGAAAAATGGAAATAATATGCAGTATGCCCATAAAAACTCAGAAGTAGACTGAAATGTAAACGCCTGCTGAGGCCTGTTTAATTAACCCTTTAAGGACAAAGCGTATCTGTTTTATATAAGGACTCAGTGCGTACCGCGCTGTAAACACTCTCCGCTTCTGTTATAAGAACCAGTCTCTTAATGCGTTATAAGGCCAAAGTTGTTTGTTCTGAGATCCGTACAAAACACACAAACGCAATGTGGACAGCACGTAGAATTTTTTAGTTGTACGTAAAGTTACCGCTAGGCTTTAAAAGGTTAAGAAGAAAGCGAAGTAAGTCCTACTGCCTCAGTAAGTCAGTTTGGCTTTCGTGTTGATTGTTTTTACATGTGACTAGTAAGGAATTTTTTCAGATGCAGAGGGGATCAAGCTGAGATAGCAAAAAATAGTACCGTGGTCCAGGTGCCCCCCCAGAATTTGTCGCTCGGGGGGGGGGGGTTGTGGCTGACCCGGAGGCATTTATAATTTGTTTGATTTTAATAATTATGTTATAAAAATCATATCGTAAGTGTAACATAACGCTGTTTGCGGCTGCATTTATATACATACAAATATTTATGTGCCATGACTCAGTCACAGTGTCCTGTCTTGTTATTTTTTGCGTTTTATTAATTTATTTTTCAGAATTCTATTGTACTAGTAATCAGCCGATTTCAGTGGATGATTTCGGCTGAAGGGTAAATATGTAAAACTTTTGATATAATATCTACAAAATCTAAGTTTTTTAAAGTTCGGTTTTTGGGGGTGTGGGAGGGGGATGCAGCCCGGCAGCCCCCCCCCTCTTCCCTTGGATGCGCCTGTGCCGTGATCGTCAGTAGGTTATTGTGAAGCATAATCCCAGTCTTTCTGCGCAATATTAATTGAATACGAAATGAAGCTACTTTTAATAAAGCACATATTTTGGGGTGTTATAGGTAATTTGGAATAAAAAATGTAGGATATTCCTGTAACACACATTGGGAACTTTCATGGTAGATTTAAGTGACTTTTCTGACGAAAGGAGTTTACTTGTCAAATGAGCACCGAAATCTCCAGAGAAAGTTAGAAATTTGTCCAGGACATCAATATCTGTAATGTTTTCATGAAATCCTTTTGAGAAATTACTACCACCTTGTGTTTATAAGGCTAATAATATGAGAATAAATTATGAGCAGAGTAAACTGAGGGGAATGCCTGCTACCATTCTGTCCAGAATCTTTTGTGTTCCCGATTGTTATCTAAGAATATAAAAATAAAAAGTAAACAGAACTATAAATCTGCCTGTTGTTTTCTCATACATGTGTGAAACTTGGTCAGTCACACTAAGCGAAGAACGTAGAATGAGAATGTTCAAGAACAGGTTGCCACTGAGGAAGATATTTTGGCATAAGAGGAGGAGTTAATGTCAGGCTGAAGGAAATTGCACAGTGAGCAGCTTCATGATTTATACTCCTCACAGAATGTTGGGCTGTAATATAAAGATGAATGAGATTGGTAGCATTTGACACATATTTCGGGAAACCTGAAGGAAAGAGACCACTTTGAAGACCTAGGCCTAGAGGGGGGTAATATTAAAATGGATCTTAAAGAAATCAGTTGGCAGGGCATGGACTAGATTGATCTGGTTCTGGATAGGGACAAGTGGTGGGCCATTGTGAATATAGTAAAGACTTTTTGGTTCCCTTAAAGTGCAAGGAATGTCTTCATGAGCTGAGGAACTATTAGATTCTCGAGGAGGACTCTGGTCCACAGACTTGAATTAGTTAGTTAGTTTATATATTTAGTTGTTATTTGGTTGGTTAGGTAGTTTGGTAGTTACGTGAGGATTGCTTTGACTGAAAATACCAAAAATTATTAGATACAACAGCAGTTCAAATAGCTGGTTTGGTGTACATTTTTTTCCCAGACTGGTTCAAAAATTGAATGCAACTAGTGCTTAAACAACTGGAGGGGAAGAAAATGTGTGCTGTATCATGAGCTGTCCAGCATTAAAAACTTCTCTCTGTACATTGACACTTTGCAAAAACTTGCAAAATGTCCAGTAAACTTACCACAAAAAAGTAACCATGTACCAGAGCCTCTCAGTGTTATGTGGGAAGAAATAGCTGAAGAGTTGAGAATCAGTGTAATTCAAAAACATAATCTCCCTCAGTTGGTGAAAAAGTTGGTGGATGTCCTGGAAACAAATATTCCAGATAATTGGAAACTGGGGTTTAGAAAATGCCGAATAGTTCCTGTTAATGTTCACAAGCTTTGTCACATTCTGAGAGGTGGATGTGGCACAAAATTATTTCAAGGTTTATTCATACAAACATTAGAAAGTTTAAGGTTATAATTATACATCTCCTATTAAGGAAGGTAGGAAGGGACATTGTTCTTCCTCCTGGCAGCAGTGTTTGTGCGTAAGAAATACAGAATAAAGCTAAAGCTACCATTGCCTTAGTTACCACTTATATTGGGGGGGGGGGGGAATTGGAGGTCATAAACTGGAGTAGTGGAACAGTCGTGATTCTGGACATTTCAGTTTGCATGACTTTTCTTCTGATGGGTGTAATTTGAGCAGTCAAATTTTAGGTTAAATAGAAGAAAACACTTGTGTTGTGACACTTATGCCTTGGCATGTGGAACAAAAGTTCCAAAAGATCTTTATTCTCTGTAACATTTGGTGTGAAATGTGGAGCAGCATATGCTTTTTATGGACGGTGGTCAAATACATCCTGGACAGATTACTTCTTTCACTGATGAACAGGTGACAGACAGTAACTGCAGTGCACAAATCAGTGGAATCCTGGAAATCGCCATGGAATAAAGATGAAATGATTTACTCATGGCAAGATATGTGAGGCAATATCAGACTGCCAAAGCAGGTCTCACATAAAGGACTTTTTTAAGTCAGAGAACTTTGAGGGGAGGGAAGGCATACAGTATTCTTCAGCGTTTTCCTAATATATCCTGACAGTTACAGTAAAAAATTATATCCAGCGCCAGATTATATGGACAGGTCTCTTGACCAGAAATTGACTGAGAGGCCCATTACAGTTCACTGTTCCATCAACCAGCAGCAGTGTTGTGAATACGATTATTAAAACAGTGAAGTATTGGTGTCTTGTTGGCTCTTTTAGATTATATCTAAGTTATGTTGTGTAAGTAGTGATGAAAAGGGAATGGAAAGTGTGGCTGGGAAAACAGGACAAGATATAAAGTGAGAAATTAAATGATTAGAATCTTTCCATGAACTTGCTAGGTTCACAAAATTTTAACTTTCTAATATCCAGAAAGTTATGGTATTTGGCGGCTTTGGTTCAGGAGGTACCAGGTATTGCAACTTTTACTGTATTTGCTTTTCTGTGTTCATATATTTGCCTGTGAAAGAAATTGACATATGAGTACTAGTTCAGTGATTGGAAGTGTAGTAAACATACACAAGAAATAATTTCTATACCTAAGTGTGGGGTCTTCTTGCACTTCAAGTGTTCCAGTTTACCTCCATTACTCTTTCAGCAAGAAGAAACTGAACAACTTCAATAGTGATGCATTAATTAATTACTAATTATTTAAAGTGAAGTACATTTGTACTTGGAAGTGTCAAAATTGATTGAAGTATCTTATAAAATCTTGAAAGGACACAACGATCCCACATTCTATAAGGAGTATCTGCTTTGCTAGTATTCATGCCCATCAGCATTATGGCTTGATTCTTTTAGGGGTGGTGGTGGTGACACTGAAAGTACAGGGGTCTTTAATAGTTATTGCCGGTAGCCAATGGTCATTCCTGCAGGTAAACGTACTTTTTGTAGGCAGCTATAAGGGCATTTGAATATCCTGTCTGTAGCTTGTATATACATAATTTAAGTATTTAAGTATATTAAAGGAAACAAAGAAACAAACCCTGAAGGAGAGTATGGAAGTTCTCAATTACAATACACAAAAATACTTTCTCCATGAGATGTGCTCTTCTGGGATGTTACACAGTAGAGTGGTGATCCTTTACTGCCGTTTCAGGACAACCTATTGGCCCCATCTTCATGGGTCAAGAAGTCCAGCTTTTTCCATATTCAGTTCAGTAACACAAATTTTTTACAAAAGGGTAGTGAATGTGGGAATCAGATTCTATAACAAAGTACCTAATCATATACAAGAACTGGAAAAGAATTGTCTGAAAGAAGGTCCATGTGACAGTAATGATCATGGTTTTCAAAAATGATTGTGTTAGGAACAGGCAGTAAACAATATAACAATAATTCTTTCAACATCTGTTTTATTTATTATTTCACAGCATATTATAAACACACTTTCCCCACTTATTTCCACAGTAAAAAAGTACAAAAGGATGTGTAAATATTTTATAAAAATGCATGTATATATAAATACACTCATACAGATTCTTTATGGTGGTTTTAAAATGTTGCATACAGGTGGCAGTGGTGTGTTTTATGTAAATTCAGTTTGTGCCTGTAACATTAATATGTCATCTAAATAAGCAGCAATCCTTAATATGTGTTTCACACATGTGTAATAATGTTGCAATAAATATGATTTGTGTAAGTTATATGATCCCTGAATTGGAACTTGGCAGTTTTCTCAGGTATGTATGTGCACCTTCCATCAAATGATTTGACTAAAGAATGCTGGCAGCAACACTGAACATTCCACTCTTCTATTTGCAAAACCCTAAAGAGTACTTTGAAACCTTTTCATTTTGGGAATGTATAGGCAGGTTTGTGACTCTCTCAGCTGGTTAACTTCTGTAAGGCATCATACCTCTCTAATATTTGTTATATTTGTGGTACATTAGTACATCCCTCTAGTCAATTATATTCATCTAGGGCAGTGGTTCTCAAGCAGCAGTGTCCTGTGTGGCCATATGAAAGCTGGAAAAGTGTGACTTTTGCATGTAACACCTGCAAGGCAAAAGTAAACACCTTCATTTACAGCAGCTTATTGTATGAGAACATGCTGACTGGATATTCTTTCTCACTGAACCAAAGTCATAGAATACAATTAATGCATGTGGCAATCCACATGCAAATGTACATTAGAAGGTAAAGGGTTGCAGCCCTGCAGCGCAGACTATGACACACATTTAAAACAGTCCTTGAGTTTACAGAATATATGAAGAAAATTAATCTCACGATTGTAAGAAAGTTTGGAACAAAAGCATGACTTATTAGTCATGAAATCAGCTTCAGGCTGAACATGAAATTACTGGTTGCTGCACTTGTGAATCCTTGATCTGGAGGAACGTCCAACAGTGGTGAATAAACAGAATTCTCCTAAGGGTGGGCTTCATTGTTAAAAGGCATACAGTTAATCTCACTTATATTGTAACTCATCCCTCTAAGTAGACAGTGGCATCACGCAAAGCCACCATTGCAGCAACAGAAGTACATTTTTTCATCAATGTAAAATGTCGTTTGTTTTTCTGTCTATTTCCAGGAGGTGGGAAATCAGATTTGAATACCACACTGCAGAAAACACAACATTTATCAGTTAACATTTTTAATTTATAAATCACCATATGATTCTGGTCACTAATGAGTATTGTATGAACAGTGTAATTTGAGGCCTGTGGCTACCAATGGCTTTCATCTGCAGCATTACATTTAATGCTTGTTTGTATGCTTATTGTTCCTCAAACCAAACTCAGACTTGAGTGGTAAATTTGAAGGCGCACCATGGATGGCAAGTAGATAAAGTTTCTAAGTATTTTGCAGCTGGGTTGAAAGAAAGAGTTCCTATTTTAGAGACAGTCTGTGGAGTTAAATACAGTATTTGAAATTGTAAAAAGTGAGGGTAGAATAAAGTGTAGCAAAACTTGCAGTGTTACGTTTTACATTAAATATTGCATTCTTTTAAAACAAGTAGTATGATGTTCAGTTGTACATCACTGCTGGCTAACCAAGAGACGAATATAATCAGTGAATAAAACATTTCTAGATAACAGGTACAGTCACTCGGTTAACTGTTGCAGCCCAGATTCTCAACACTTTCAGCCAGTCAAATAATGAAGATTCGTTGTTGATGACATAGTTTACAATAACCTCCTGGAATTTACGGTGTCAGTCTTCTGGGTACCCGGAGATGAGGATGTTGTATGTACTTCTTCGTTGTGTCACTTGTCTTTCTGACCTTTCCTACGAATGGCGTGGGAGAAATATGCCACACTTTCCTTAAAATATGCATTACATTTGTGAGAAATACATGAGATCTAATATTTGCATAGTTACAGGGGCCAGTGACATCACATGTCAGAGTGGTCCCAAGTGGATAAATTGTGGGGGAGGCAAATAATCTAAATGTGCACCTGGCTTTCATAAGGTTTGAGTCTGTCATGGCAATGGCCATGAAGATTGCTGTCTCCTGGGATTTGGTGTGAAATTATATGTTGTCACAGTTGAGAATCCCTAATCTTGAGGAACTCCTAATGCTCATGAATAAATAGAATAGTCATGAGGCCTCCTCCTTTACATGATTTCAGTGTTCAACCTCTTTGCAGTTAATCATACTTGCTTGCTAAATCTATGCTGATGATTGAGGCAGCAGGATCCTCTGAAACTCTGGCACCACATAGCAGAAGACAGTATTCAGCATAGCTGGTTTTCATTTGAGACATCAATATGCACATACTTATTTCTTGTGCACTCGTTATAGGTTAAACCCACTTCTAATAACAAACACTTCGTCTTCTCAACCTTCAGTTTAGAAATAATCTGCCAATAATTATCTGTATTTTGAGGTATTTTGTCTTTCTTGAAAAACACTTGTGTAAATTTCAGGCAACTTAAAGAAAATACTGCCCTGATTGTCATAGGTAACTATACTATTATGTGAACATCAATCAAAAGTACCAGTCAAAATGTCTGAAAATCTAGAAATCACTTTCAGTTTGGGAGAGCCCGAGTCACACACATCAGAACATTCAATTTGCTGGAGTATTCAGCGTAAAATGTGTTTCCTTGCCAGGTAATAATTTCACAGTTGTTCTACTGCATGCCACATTGTATCCAGTCCTTTTAACAGTGTCAAGTGTAGCACACAGGGCCAATCTCAAGCCAGAAGCTTTGATCCTCAGCCCCAACATCCCGCACTGCAACATCCACGATTGGTAGACGAATTGCTTTGTCTGTGGAGTAGCTGATCACTGTCTTGGCCCACTCAGCTTTCTTGAACTGTAACATACCACAAGTTTCATCACTGCAAATCCTGAACCACATCAGTTCATAGCTTACAAGTTAGACCCAGAGATTTTGAAGTGAATATTTTTTTATTGTGGCAATGTGGCAATGCCGAAAATTACACAGCCCTGGAAAATGTGGCTTATTTTTTATTACACTGGAAGCAAGTCTGAAAGACATTTTACAGTAACAGAATTGTGTGAGATGCTAAAAGCAGCACATGGTGATAACATCATGCCAAGAATCCAAGCTTCCAAGTAGTTTAAAAGATTCAGGAAAAGAGAAGAGCATACAAGTAATGTAGGAGGAATCACCAGTGTTCTGTGATGCGCTAAAATTATCAGACAATGTAACAAGTGGTTTATATTAACAGAAAGCAGTCTAATCATAGTGTGACATGCCACAGAAATGAATTTTACTCGACAGGTTAAGAACGCCTAACAATATTGAAGCAAATATCATCAGTTGTATACATATAGATACGGACCAGGTATTACTTATTTGCATAAACTTTCCACCATGTTTCAGTCAACCGTGATCATCTTGAGGGGAGTTGTATGTCAAATGCAAAATTACTAGTAGCTAATCACATAGTTAGCATGCTTTTACCAAACAAGACATATTGACATACAGACCAGCATTAAAGTTTGGAAATTGTGAAAGACATCAATCCTACAGATGTGAATTGCACAGACATATTGACACTGTAAAAAGTACATTAAAAATATGCTTTAGAAGGCCCCTGTATATATCATGATTGTCAAACAAAATCCCTTTATTATGTAGCTGTATTCCTTGAATAAGGTTTGTCAGAAAATAACTTAATTCCACATAGCAGAATCTTTGAATAGATGACTGCTGCCAAGTTTGTCAGGAAATTCTCTGCTTTTTGTGGAACCCAAAGGTTTGTTGCTTATACTATCCTGCCCTTTGAATCAAGTCCATACACTCACACACTATTTAATATCTAGTTTCACATTACTTTATCTTGAAATTTTAAAACTGAAATCTTGTGTCAATTTCTCATACAGACCATGCTTCCAACATCTCCTACCCATCTCTACCTCCTTGGTTTCATCCCAATAATGGGTACGACAAGTACAAATAGACTTCTTCGTTATTCAGTTTCTGCCAGTTTTCTGTTACCTTCTGTCTCTCAGGTCCAAATGGTCTCATCATTATTCACTTCGGAGGCTCTGGTTTGAGGCCCAGCCGAGTCAGTGTGGGGTTTGTGGTAGACAAAGTGACACTGCGACAGGTATTATGTGAGTACATGGTTTTTCTCCTTTCAGTATCTTTTCACCAGTGCTTTATACTCATGTTTCATTCATCAAGCATAATCTTAGCAGCTGGCAGTGTCTTTAAAATGCTCCATTTCTCTTTAAATCTGTTGTCTTCCTTTTGAGTGACAGAGAGAGCTCCATATCCATACAGGAGAGGAGGCAAAATTACAGTTTTATATTTTACTCTTTAAGATCCGAGAAGAGCATGATTCTTAACATCTGTGCCAGAAAAAAAGGCTGGGGGGGGGGGGGGGTTGGACTGAAATTAGTTCCACCCTTCTTTGGAGTACAAAACTGTTACACTCCCACTTCATTGGATTATACTTAAAATAGACAGTCTAAGTCGCTTAAAGTTTGTATTCTTTTAATATGTGGGATGATCTCAAAACCTCTACTTCAGAGAGTGGCTGACAGGCAGACTGAATTAAAATATTCTGGCTTATGTGGAACAGAACATGTTTCCTGAAGGAGATACAGCCCCAGACTTTGTTTGCTCTTTTGCAAAGCAAAGATTCAGAGCAGGCATTTACCTTTGCTCACTGTGAAGTAAGTGAGACATACATAAACAGTTTCTCCACAGAGACTTGGGTTCAATCCCAGTGTAATGCATGTGGAATCTGTGGTGGACAGAGTGGCTACTGGGGCAGCGTTTGTCCAAGAATTTCATCTTACTGGTCCTCCTTACTCATCTATCACCAGGGGCTGGTACTGTACCCCTGTATCAAGCCACAGTACTGAGGAACTCTGGCTCAGTGCACTGCTACGATAATAGACAGAAAATTTTGAACGAACCAAGTAAGGAATTGCTGTATCAGAACATGGATAATGGACACTGTTCAAATACACTGCGATGAATCACGGACCTGTTTAGGGTCTTATCCAGCAATGAGAACTCACCCTGCACTCATCTTCCCCCACATCATAGCGGACTCTCTGGTTGCCACGCGGTGTGATCTCAGCATCATTCCATGCCAGTAGTTTGATACCCTTTCGGTATGTGCGCTTCACAGCATCAAAATAGGCGACAGAGTTGCGGCAATGATAGGTCATGTTCTGAGAGGCACCCTTTGACAGGAGTTGCAGGAAACCTACCTGATTGCTGTCTGCCTTGTATGTCAGCTGCAATAATGACCATGATAAATGTTTATAAGTTCTTTGGATTCTGTTAAAATAATACATGTTTTATCATCATAAAACAAAATTGGTACTGACTTCATAAACATGACAACTGGTAGTGAGAACTCTGTTACCACTGGATCTGTTGTAGAACTCACAACTGGGCAACTACAGTCAGGGACGTGTCCTCGTGATTTTTTAATGTGGGGGGACTTCCATGACACTTTTTAAAAGGTGTGGTGTCATACATATGTAGCAGGTGATACAAACAAATAAAAAACCTGTTTCTAAATTTGTATTATTTTCTCTTTAATTAGGGATGGCACTAGAATTTTGACAAAAGTACTGGAAAGGAAAGAGCATATGTCGTATTTAATTGCCAGCCACTTTGGTGTGGAAAGTATTTTGAGTTTGTGAATTTCCTGAGTCATTTTTCCACATTTACTGTATAGTACTGTAAAGCTACAAGAATGGATACATGACTGATACCCATATCCTTAAACCTGGAACTGTGTTTCAAATTGTCACAGCACTTTGATTCTTGAGTTTGCATTCCTTATACATAATCTGCGACTACAGCCAGGTCTCTGCAGACCCAGAGTCATTTCCCTGTGTGGAGATATTGCAAATTTATAAAATTCCCAAATGTGCTATATTTTTAGTATGGTCTCTGAAACCATGAACATTTCTTTAGGCATCTGTTCTTGATGGTATCATGAAATCTGTTTGCACTGTGACTTCTGAGATCTTTTGAAACTATGGAAACTTTTACTTATACTCTATAACCATGCTAAATATTACCAAAAATTTCATGAGCCTGAAAATCTTTGAAGTTACTACTTTGGAAAGCAAAGTAATCATTGAAACAGTTCTGATACATTCAGTATCTGTGACAGCTGTCAAGGTGTATTCATTCCAAATGCTCTCAACAATAGAAAACAGTGTTTACCAACCTGTGGTGCTGTAGTCATATGGCTGTCATTACATAGCATATCACACTGCAACAACGTCAACTTTCTATGACTGCAACTGATGATAATACTGACCTTCATGCCACCTTCCACCTCAGTCACCCAGATCTCCTGCTCCTCACCCACATACGTGATTTCAGGTGTGCGATTGGGTTGTGGGTAGAGGCAGGTAGCTTTGTTCACCATGTTGCAGTGCACCAGAATTGCATCCCGTATGTCCCCTTCATTTGGGTCCACCCAGTAGTCACCAGAAGGCAATTCTGGATGTGCCACATGCAAGTCGCGACAGGTCTTGGCAGGATAGTCCCTTCCTCCATCAGGTCGCCTGAAACGTTCCCACTGGCTCTTTAGTGTTTCGTAGGCCTTCATGACAAGGGCGCGGCGATCACTATCACTCAGGTCTGGGCCAAATATCCTTGCAGGCTCATCTCCACTCAGTGGGTCAGGGCCCTGTGAACAAAGGTCAGTGGTACTGAACAAACTGCACCATACTCCTATATGCCAGTTCCCTGAATCTTCTGGTGTTGGTGCTATATTTGTTCCCGTCCCTCTGTCTCTCTCTTTTGATGTTATCCCTATCTGACCCTGTCCCAGTGCTGTTCCTGTCATTTAGACCTTCACTATCCTTTAGGCTAGCTCTGTTTTTGACTATACCTTAAATGTCTCAAACTTGCTCAGAGCCTATCCTGACCATGCACAGTTCCTATCTGTGCTTTGGTTAACCCTGTTTCTACCTTGGTCTGTCCTTGCCCCAATAGGGCGGCTAATGCTGCTGCATCATATCCAAGTTGTTCCCCAGGGGGGCCTGGTGGTCCTGGAGGTCCAGGATTTCCTGGCTGCCCATGCCGTCCCTCTTCTCCTGGTGGCCCCCGTTGTCCTGGTGGTCCAGGCAAACCTGGAGTTCCAGGATTTCCATCTCGACCAGCCATTCCTGCACATTACCATTGCAATGAATCTTATTACAGTGTTCTCTTCTGATTGGGCTGAAACACTGATTGCAGAATCACCAAAATAGAACTGTTCTGTTTAGTTAAATGTCTGACTTCAAAAGGTACAACGTAAACTCATTTTTGTTTAAATCTTTGACCTGCTTTGCTGACACCATATATTTGTGTCCCTGGAGCTCACTTAGAGGCAGTGTGACTAGGGCATTTTTATACAGCATGTACAGGGCAGTTTTAGTTGCCGCACTGTAACTAAATTATTAAAAGTTACTGCAGGAAAGAACCTGAAGTAGCCATAGAAAATGACATAATTATGCATTAATTCACCACAGCTTACCTTTGGTGCCTGGCTCTCCATCCTTCCCTGGTGGTCCAGGGAACCCTGTCATTCCCTTCTCTCCAGGGGGACCCTACAGTGGGAAGCACAGATGTATGACAAGCATAATAATTTGAATCACCAGTGCAGAGCCACCAACAAGAATCATGTAGCTTACCTGTGGTCCAGGAAGACCTTGCAAGCCGATGAGGCCACGATGACCCTTGGCACCTTTAGGTCCCTCCTCACCCCTCTCTCCCTTACTGCCCTCAGGACCGGGAGCTCCAGGCTTACCTCTTGGACCCTGTGATGCAAAGGATGCAGTCCTCAGATGTACAGACTTTGTAGCAAAGAAATGATATATCAGCCCCCACAGGGAAAACCTGTGTGGCACTAGCATTCTCTGGTCATTTGAAGAGGTCTGGGTAGCTACCATTTTCCCATTAATGTTGCCAACAACGAGGACAGATCTGTGCTATCTTAACATCGTTCATGTTCACCATGTTCCTCTCATAAGGTACTATGAAAGAAGCATGAATGTACACGCAGGAGTAAGTGCTGATAAGAGCTTTTGTTAGTACTTACTCCTGCGTGTACTTTGATGGTTCTTTCATACTATACATTTACACAGTTCACTGCTTTTAAGTATTTGTCATTTTACTTACACTGATCACAACTCATGCTGTTAAATCATTCTAAATATTCTCAGCCTGCTTAGAATTTGGACTACACTGGTATGGAAATGTTGCTAACATAACAAAAATATAAGTGTGTGACATGCTAAGTGTTCCTGTATTGCAGGATCTTGAAACTCATTCTATTTTTGTTATTAATTCTGTCTGTGTCTTATACTTCCACTAACATAAATGTGGACGTGATTTACCAATATTACAGTTATCTAGGAAGAGATGCTGTGTAGTTTGCATGGGCACACCCAAGGGGGGGTGCCAGGCTGCAGTCCCCACCCCAAAGCCCCAAAAACTGAAATTTAAAAAGCACAAACTTTGTAGATATTATGATATCAAAAGTTTTAAGTGATTTACCCTTCAGCCGAAATCATCCCCTGAAATCAGTTGATGACTAGTACGTTAGAATTTTGAAAACATAAATTAATAAAATGAAAAAAGAAAAAGAAGATAGGACACTGTGATTGAGTCATGGAACATGTAGCTATATTTGTGTGTATGTAAATGCAGTTGCAAACAGTGTAAAGTTATACTTACAACATGATTTTTATAACAAAATTTTTAAAGTCAAACATAAATTATACATAGCCTCAGGGTTAGCCCCCCCCCCCCCCAGATGAAAAATTCAGGGTGTACACTTGGTAGTTTGGTAGGGAAGTACTAGCATATTTTCATAAGTGCTGCCTGCATCATTGACCTTATGACAGAGACGGCAGGTTCCTATGTATCTACCCGTATACCAAACTACCTGGTACCACATTCCAAGAGACGATGATCACGATACGACCAGAAGAACCCCAAGTCTCACTTCTCTTCTTTATTCCTTGCCTTGTTTATTTTTCATCCTCTTTCTCCGCGTTTATTCCCCTCCTCCTCCTCCTCCTCCTCATGCTTCCTCATTTTCCTCTCTTGTTTCCTATCCAGTTGTTCCTCTCCTTTTCCTTCCTGCCTGTCTGCCACTGTATATCATGTGCCATCCACAGGCAGCAGCTAACACACCAGTCATTCAGATCATGCATGTGTCCGATTTGTGCTACATTCCAAAGTGCCAACACCTCCACACGCCCTTAGATGACATGGATCTTGTAATAAATGGTAGAATATTAACAGCGTGAACACGTCAGTGCAGCTTTTCAAATTACAGCAGACACGGTCATCATGTTTATGCCCTTGAAGTGAATCAGTTCACCCGGATATGCAAAACTGGCACATGGGTGAGATGGACTATACAGTTTCATGACAGGGATGACTGTAATTCAACAGAGCAACACTGGAAGCTTGTCTTGTCAATCTTGAGGTTGGTAACTTGAATAAAAGCAAGAGACTTGACTTCAAATCCTTGCCAAGGTGACAAATAATGTTCCACGTGAACCAAAACAAACAAGAGCTAGCAGCAGTTTGATAAAGGGATGGAAGTCCCAGTGGTATCGTGTGTCAAGGCACTCACCTGGGGCCCCTCTACCCCCTGTGGGCCAGTCTCTCCCCTCAAACCACGCTCTCCTGCTGGCCCTGGTGGACCATTGGGACCTGGCGGACCCTGAAATGGAGATAAGTGGACATGAGGTGTAATAAATGCTGAGAAGAAGAGAACTGCAAACAACAAAATAAGAACAGACTTACAGGCAATCCTGGTGTTCCAGTGGGTCCTGGTGCCCCCGATGGCCCCACTGGTCCCTTATCACCTGGTCTACCAGCGATACCTGGAGGCCCTGCTTTTCCTGGTGCCCCCTCAGGTCCTTGTTCTCCAACAGGCCCTGCAGGTCCAGGGGGTCCTGCCACACCTTGGGGCCCTGGGGGGCCTTCACTTCCAGGTTTACCCATTGGTCCAGTCTCACCCTGCAACAGAGTCATAGCCTGTTTAGAGACATGCAAGAAAATTTACATGTTTGCTGGAAAATTCTGGCTGTTGAGAATGCAGTGGTTGGTGCATTATTTCAGTTTCTAACACATTTTATTTAATGAGAAGCCACATTCCTTACTGTAGGCCTAACATTAATTTTACCCTTAATTTGGTCATAACCTGAGCATACTGTATGCCATTGTATAGAGCAAAGAAATACTGAAAACTGGGACTTTTGTACCTGTGAATAAAGTCAGCCATAGAAACTGGTGTAAATGATTAGGTTATTCCTTGAGAGATCATAATGTTGCAGGGCTGTCTAAGAAGACCCCAATGTGGCATTCTATATATTAATATTATCCCAATTCCATGATAACATTGCTGGTCTTACAAATATAGTTTTGGATGCAAACTGGGTTAATCTTGATAAACTGAATTAAGTGAAATAATTAACTGATTATGACTTTCAATCTCATAAAATCTTTTTATTTCAGTTTTGAAAACTGTAGAAATAAATATCTAATCATGTAATTTACTATGCGTGATTTCAGGCTTCTGCTGTGATTTTGATGAGATCTGTGCTCTTCTGGGATATTATGCGGCATCGAGATGTACGCTCAGTGCCGCGTTATATACCAGAAGAGTGCATATCTCACATACATTACTGTTATCTTTGTAGGCAGATATCATGAAAAAGTTGGGCTCAGGATTGACATGTTCATAGGAAGTCAGTAGGCCTATATACAACTGACTGCCAGTCCTTCATATGTACTGAGTTTGACAACGTAGTACTTCAAAGAATTTTGTATTTGTCATCTCCATTGGTATTCTGAGGTACTCACAGAGGCTCCTCGGAGGCCCCTTGCCCCAGGTGGTCCAGTGGGGCCTGGAAGTCCTGGCAGTCCTCTGTCCCCTGCTGGTCCTTGAGGTCCTGGCTGACCGGGAGGCCCTGGAGGTCCTTCAGACCCTGCATCACCCTGAAAGCAAGAAATGCTGGTCACAATGACAGCAAATATTCTAGTATAATGTGAAGTGCAATGCACTGTACATTCCCTACCTTGGGGCCATCAGTGCCTGGTGCTCCTGGCTGACCCTGTGGCCCTGGGTTGCCTGGTCTGCCTGTATCACCTTGTGAACCCTTGATGCCAGGCACACCAGGAGTTCCTGGTGGTCCCACTGATCCTGGCTGACCCTGCGAACAAAGGATCACACTTGTAATAGTTGTCTGCTACGAAGTGTGATCACTTGATGTGGATGCAGTAACGTTCATAAATATTCACATGTGCAAAACCATAAGAAGCAACAATTTTATTTAACATTGTCTCAGCAGCAACCATGTGTTCTGAGGCAGCAGTGTTAATTCTTCAGACTGTTACACATGTGTGTTATGTGCTGAGTGGGTTGTTTCATAAACACAAGAAAGTGCTCAGACATTGTGTGTGTTCAGTTGAGTGTCTGGTAATTACCGTGGCTGTCGTGCATAAAGTGTTTAGAATAGCAATATCTGCAATTAATTCAGCAGTTATCAGCAGCGTTCGTGTTTAGAACAACATTCAGCACTAGAGTTAGCCAAAGTGTCCAGCAGCACCTATTACGCATTTAGAAAAGTGTTCAAGAAATATTTCTTTGTGTACACCAGTATGACTATCTAGTGTTAAGGTGTTCTGTATTATTAGTGTGCGCACAGCAGTGCCCACTCGTATGCACTGTGGAATTAACAAAGTAATCTGTGCTCTTGCTGTAAATTTAAGTGTCTATTAGTAATTACTGTGAGTGCTGAGACATATACTCACTGCTAGACCTGGTTCCCCTGGCCGTCCTGGTGGTCCCATGAGTCCAACTTCTCCCCGCAATCCTGCCTCTCCTCGGGCTCCTTTTGCACCTGTGAGCCCCACTAGTCCTGGAGGTCCTGGCTCTCCTGGACTTCCTATATTAACAACAGTAATTATTATCCCAAGTTTTGCATTATTGCCTGTTTTTGTCTGGTTTTGTTGACTTACACACAATATTTCTTGAGTAATTACAGCTGAATCAGAAGCTTAATATGGGTTTCATGGAGCCTACACTTTGTTGTTTTATGTTTTACAAAAACTGGTCATAATATAAGTTGCATATTTTTTCAAAAGCATATAACCACACTCTACATAATTTCAGGGCCCTTGATAAAATAGTGCTAGTGTTGCTTCCATCTAACAAATTTGTGTGTCTGCCATGTTATTAACAGTTATAGTGAAGAAAAAAGTACAAGGTTCATTCAACCTGGAATACCATTACATATATACCCATACATACCATGGTAGTTTCATGAAAATCAGCTGACTGGTTTGAAAGCTGAAATGGGAGAGGGAGAAAGATAATCTTATAAACCCTATGCCTCTTCTTTAACAACAGATAGTAAGATGAAATATTTTGCATGAAGAGCAAGGTAAATGAAATTTCATTTTTTGATGTGTGCAGCATGACAAAATTAAAAGAAAAAATTGTAGTTCCAAAACAAATAAAGCAGGTAAGAGCACTGTCTGCCACTTAGCTCTCATCAACACCATTAAAACCATCAGTCATATAAATAGTTCATAGAACGAATGCCATGTAAATGCTGTAACTCATCTTCCTTACCCACGGAGCCTGAATTTCCTTGCTCGCCCTTCATTCCTGGGAATCCTCTCTCTCCCTTCATGCCTGGTAGGCCTACCAACCCCTGCAACAGAAGTCATGTAGAAAAGTTGTACCTTTTCATCTGGGACCTCTACAGTCATTTCACTAGCAAAGCTGTACTGTTCACATTCTGAGTGTCTTGCTATGAACAAGTACAGAAAGTTCCTGTGAGGAAAAGTGTTGAGTCTCTCTTTCATGCATTTAGTGACCTGGCTTTTTGCAGAATCTCGTCGTGCATTCCAACAACATAAATTTATAGATAATTCCAAAGTGTTAAGATGATCATATATTACAATTAAGATAACCTGGTTTCTGTGTTTGGCCCATCACCTAGCATTTCAAGAAGTACTGTACACGAAACTGGATCTGTTTCCATCCTCAGGTTATATACTTACTTGGGCCCAATATAAAGAAACAGATCCAGCTTCTGAAACGTTTTTTAATACTCTATGAGTTGAACGACAAGGTCTGGAATCCAAATAATGCTAAACAGGTTGGAGATGTTTGAAAATGGAGTGCTAGGAGAATATCTGGACAAAGAGGGGAAAGTATATGAGTTTGGATGAAACTGTATGGGGAACTACATGATTTGCACTCTTCACCAACTGTTATTATGGTGATCAAATTAAGATAATGAGATAGGCAGGACTTGTAATCAGTCCACATGTTTTACTGCACCTTGTCCAGTATAAATGTACCCTCATGATGGAAGCATGCTTTTAATTGGTTGCTCAATCTTATATGTAATTGTGAGTGTAATGACAGTTTTGCATAGGGACTGATAAGAACTGCTGTTTTAGAGTAACCCACTGAAATCAAATCTGATTTGACTTTTCACAGGACAGTGGTACTACTACTTTGACTTTCAGTGATCTGCTATTTTGCATACATAGTGTATCCATGGTTATTGTCTGGTTCTCAGAATACAGAGGGCCTGTTTTTCAATAAACATACTTATTTGACTTCTCTGTAATAGAGACACAGATATTGTTTGCCTGTACAAAGCAAATGTTTGATAATTAAGCCGATCTTCATCCTTTCTTTGTTACACCACTTTTTTGAACTGATGCTTAGATTGATGCACTTAGTACTTGAACAACATTAATTTAACACAATTGCACTGACACAGTCATAGGACTGCTCCAGTCACTTCTAACATCTCATTTTTTTGTTCCACGGCATTTCAGTGGTTAATTTGGAAATAATATCCCATTATATTAACACTGATAAGAGTTAAGTAGTAGAGACAAGGTATAAGTCTCACATATTAAAATTGTGGCATACTTGTGAGCCTGGAAATCCTTGTAGTCCTTGAGGTCCAGTAGGACCTCGCTCTCCAGGACTTCCAGGAGCTCCTGGCTCACCAGGGGGTCCAGGTGGTCCTGGATCACCCCGTTCTGCTGGCTCCCCTGGGGGGCCCTGAGCACCAACCTGCCCCTGAGGACCCCTCTCACCCTGCCGACCTGCAAATAGTCACCCGACATTTTTATTATGAGGGTTGGTCAGAAAATAAGTTTAAAATACACGTACTTTGTTTTGTTTTAAACTTTGAGTTTAATAGACACAGGAAATACTACCACATCCACATACTAGCATAGATCTATAAGTACTGTATTGTATGTTTCAAACACACAATAAATAAATCAATAAATAATTTTAAAACTATGGACATCTAGGACAATATAGTAGGCAGTAATAATAGTGGAGCATTACTAGTGCAAACAGCAGGGAAATTACTCTAAGTGCACAAGACGTTACATGCTGTGTAACAAGTGACACAGACTTCTCTGCATATTGTGACCATTTGTAAGGTACACGGTCAAACTCTGTTGTAATGTCATTAAAGGGACTGAATATTTTGTGTCATTATAAACAAGTGTTGTTATAACAGAGTATTGTAACGTTACAGTTAACAGTGAGGAATTAATTGGTACCACAGAATATCTGACGCTGTAGATGAAGATCTGAAGCTGTAGTCTAGGTGTCGTATAACCCGATGTCGTTATAACCGGGTTCAACTGTATTTATATATGGACATAGACAAGTCTTATCAAGTGTATGTAACATGTACCACTGCTGCATGTAAAACCACAGACAGACTTAATGACAGTTTTAACTAAAAATCGCTTTTCACATGTTTTTATATATGTTTTAGCATTGTGTAAAGTTATTAACTTTAAATGCACATAAATATCAATTTTGGTTTTACCCTTTTACTTAATTCTCAGCATGAAGCACATTGGTGCATGGCACTGATGATAATTTTGCTCACCTGCCTGAGTATGACATGGTCATGCCAAAATGTGTAGTGTACATATTGCATGACTGTGATCTCAATGAAGTTGTATCTCAGACTGAAACATACTCATATACTATTGATTAAAACTACACCATGGCAGAGAAATATCTAGTTAGGTCCTGTAAACTCAATACAGGGTTTTGTCAAAATTCTCCCATAACTTCAAGCACTATGTCTTCACATGTTGCTAACTGCCATTCACAAAAATAGTATAATACAAAATCTTGTAACACTTACATGGCTAACCACTGTGAATATTGTTATGAGCATTTGTGTTCTCTAAAGTGTGGACAGCTGATGAATAACAAATTACAAACAGCTCTGCTCCATGGCATGAGCTGATAGTGTGGCAACTAAAGCCTGATTGTTCATAAGTTTTACTGACTTTTAAATGGTCCAGTTTATGTATTAGCAAGCCACCTGAATGTGCTTACATGTGTCATATTGTAAATGTGTATTTTTAAGTATATACACATATATGTGTCAGAATCGACAGATTGTGACTTTTTTTACTCTTTGACATTTACTGTATATGAGGCACATACCTGGAGGTCCCTCAGGTCCAACAGGTCCCAATGCACCCCTCTCACCCTTCTCTCCGGGCAGTCCTGGCATTCCCCTTGTACCAGGCAGACCCTAAGGGAAACACGGCATGACAAGTTCAGTGCTTACTAGTACCATATTGTACCTTGCATAGTCTGACTACAGACAGGCTCTACATAACTTCAGTTCATTTTGGAGCAGAACACAGTTATGTCATATAAACCTACCAGACATGTCCATCATTCTACATAGAAGGAGAATGATAGGATGTGGATCTGGATCCATATGGCTCAGGATAAGGACCACTGGACAACTCTTAGCAACTTGCTAATGATTCTTCAGTTGGCACACACTTCAGAATTTCTTGACTCACAGAGCAACTATTAGCTTCTCAAGGAGTTAGTTAACTCATTGTCCTAGCTCATACTATAAAAGCCATGATATGCTACAAATGTCTTCCATTGCCATCCTCAGACTAATAATGTGTTATGAAATTTATACTTTGTTGGGTTCCTAGGTAGACCTGCTGTGAGGGTACATGAGTAGCTGCACCTGCGGACTCAACACAGTAAACATTTCTTCATATGCTGCCCACTTGAAGATGGAAACAGAACCAATTTCCAAAAGGGTGTGGTTCTTATATTAAGTGCTAGATCTGTGAACAAGGTCTAAAAAATGCCATCACATCAACTGGGAACTCATTTTAAATTACTATATTATTTTTGGCAGCTTAATCAATTCTGTAAGAATGCATGCAACATCTGATTGGTTTTTTCAGGAGCACCTTACAAGGTCATTAGCTGTGAATTATATGGTACTTCCATGTACATCCACAAGTTAAAAGAATCACATCACATATTGCCTCTCTTTAGGTACTAAAGCATCTCATGAAATAATGCAAGTACTCTTAAAACTGTAACTGCAAAGCAGAGTACATATTGTTGGCCATACTTGGGACTGCATCACATACGCTTTTGGATTTTTGACAATTCAAGTAAGTTTCTTAGGAGTGCTGGCCACCCACTTTTAAGACTATACAACACCATAATCTCTAGATCGCCCACTGCAGTTGTCAGCAGTAGAGTTCGTAAATTATCTGGCTAGATTGGACAGTCTTAGAGTTTCTGTGTTCATTAGCATAATCTTGAACAAACAAACATGTGTCTACTCTCAACACCAGTAACTTACCACTCATGAGCATGTAATAAACCCAGAGTTCAGTAGCTGGCAACACTTGCAAGCATGATGTGGAAAGGATTCTCACTACGCACCTCTACACCATGTAAAAAACTTCATCATTTTTTGATCTTACTGAACACCTTTCCTAGTGCTGTCACATATATTTTAAATGTCTGATGAGAAATGAAGTGAGCTTTCTGCTGGAAATTTAAGATGCTAGTAGATTTTATATCTTGTTATAATTTGTCAGTTAATACACATGGTTAAATTTCAAGTCATCATTTTGTTCACATACCAAGTGAGATGTGTGACTTCAGTTCAGAACATATGTGAAACGTACAGTAGGCACATCAGTACACATAGTTCGTGTTGTCTGTGTGACTGTTAGCCTGATGCCTGAACCAACTTCAGGGTAATATTCAAGGCTCTCACAGCAGTGAATATTGAGATCAAAGTCTTCTAATGTGTAAGACTATGCTGTTTTGTAGGTAAGTACCAATGTTTTGGAGGAACCTACTGCCTCCATCTTGAGGTTCATATCTTTTACCCTGAAGATGAAGGCAAGAGAAGACTGTCACATGCTGGATTATTCATTATTCATACAAGATTGATACAATTAGATGTCATGTTTTTCGATAAAGACATATCTGTCCAGCAGGAGGAGGAGGAGGAGGGGGAGGACAAGGAGTGGTGGTGGTGGTGGTAGTGATGGTAGCAGCAGCAGAATTTAAATCTGTGCAATGTGGAGGGTGATCACATTTCATTATTCATTTACCTTCTCTGCACAAGACACACACTGGGGACCAGTAAATTGACCGTCTGTATAAGTGAGCTGCTAGACAATCATGGCCAGTGATTGGCTGAAAGTTTGCCACTGTGTCTCCTCTCGGAAAATCTGGAATTTTTATTTCTGTTCTCGACCATTTTGTTCCAGGGTTTGCGCTGGCTTTCAGTGGCATAATGCCTTGAAAGGTCAGTTTGGATATTTCTTTGTATTCTTAATTTGAGAGAATGAAATGAGCGTTTACACACAGATGTTTGGCTGAGTGATGTACCTTTCTTCGCCAAGTAATCAGCCATTTTGACGGACATCATTCTGCTGTGTTTTCAGTAATGAACAAGTAAACAGTCAAATTACCATCTAACACAACTGTATATTTTATATTATTATAGGTAAGCTACACGTTTCAGTCCCTTTGGACCATCATCAGGGTTTTGTAAAAAAATTTTTAAAATAAAGGTAAGATCATAAAGATGAATGTACACTTTCTTGTGAGATCTCACAATTACATGCAATTTATTACAATTTTATTGTTCTTTCACTACATAATTTATTGAAGCATATATTAGCATTACACTTTAAAACCTCCCTTTTTAAATTCTTATACTGATTGATATTATAAGCTCGACTAGCTGTAATCAACTTGATGGATGTCATCCCATTGCTTTTCCAGTAATCAACAAGTAAACAGTCAAATTACTGTCTAACACTGCTGTATGTTTTATGTTATTATAGGCAAACTACATGTTTAAGACCCCTTGGATCATCAAAGAGGCTTTTGTAAGGTAAAAGCCCATGAATATACACTTCCTTGTGAGATCTCACAATTACATATCATTTATTACACTTTTAATAATTGTAATAAATGACATCTGCATCTTTTTTCTTTATTTATTGAAGAAGGCCTGTTCTATGATCTACTATGATGTAGTCTAAAGGGCAAAGCATCAATAGGAGTTTTTTCAGGTCCTGCTTGTAGCATATACTTCTGTCACAGCAGCATAATTTTTTGCATGAAGCCCTTTTGGGTTTTGAGATGTCTATCTTTATATTCGTACTGGGACCAGTAGTTATTGTGAGGTTGGTGTGTCAGTTTTTCATACAGTATTAAGGCCATACTTTCGCTCTCAATCTTTAAAGGGTTGTTAATAGGGAGCAACTCAAATAGATGTGAGTGGAGTTGATTTGACTGCCACTGTTATGAGTCTTAGAGCCTGGGATTATATCAATTCTAACTTGTTCAAGGTAGCTGGTGTTGCGTTAATCAGTACCTTGCAGCCATATTGTAGCACTGGTGTTATATGTACTTCACATATAAGATTCAGTATGACCTTTGAACTACCCCATTTGCTTCTTACCATCCTCTTCAGGACACTTAATTTTCCCTTAGTTTTTTCGACTGTTTTCTGTACATGGTTTAGCCATGTTCGTTTTTTTGTCCAGATACATTCCTAAGTATTTTGCAACATGTGTTTGGACAACAGTCTGTCTAATGAAATACATCCTGTGGAAAAACTGAACACAGATGAAATGTTCTAGAGGATAAAGTCCTGTTAACCATAAGTTGACACAATGTGGCCCTCTGACAGTTTTACAGTAGACAACCCTGGTCTAGTTAGAGACTTGATAAGTTCCATGGTAATGTGACCATACTTACCACCAACCCAGATGGTCCTGAGTGTCCTTTGTCACCCTTTGATCCAGGCGGTCCCTGCAAAGATGGAATTAATTAAATTTCAGCCTTTGGAAGGAAATACCATGAAAATGTGGTGGGGGAAATAAAAGAGCTGATAAGGAGGTCAAGGAGTAAAAATGGATAAGCAGAAAATGTATAAGACAGGAAGATGGATGAGGGGAAGCATAATTAGGCCAAAAAGAAAATCAGAAATAAAGAACAATAGAACTTTGAAAAAAATAAAGGACAGTAGCGAGATTGAAAAGGGAAATGAGTGGAAGACAATGCCAGAGCTTCACGTTGAAGAGAGTTTTGCAAAACCTTGTTTATGATAGTAAAGTAAGAATCATATGAACACTGTTAAAGGTGAAGGGTGAACTGATGATACTTGCAGAAAGAAACAGCTAATCTTACTTCAGATGTGTCAGTGAACCAACTACAACAATGGAATTTTACAGGGCTGTTTCATTTCAGACACTACTTATCCTGGCATTTCAGAACCTTTGTCACACTATGTACCTGCTGGTCTTTGAGCCAAACTTCACATACCCCAAGACTGACACTTGCATAACCCCTGATGTATGAAATCATTTATCTCTTAATATAAACATAAAATGTAAATAATCAAGTGCTGCAGCTGACTGGGTAGAATTCCTCCTCCAAATTCTGGCAATCCTAAGTTCAAATCTCAACCAGGAGACAGACTATTCTGGCTGAGACTTTTCATGGTTCTCCTCAGTTCCTTGGGAAAAATTCTGGGATATTATCTTAAATTTGTCCATAACTACTTCATTCCACATTCTTTCAAGTTCCTTGTTTACTAATTCTGTCACTCAGTACTATATATTCTGGGCTACCATCTGTTCATTCATCATTCATTCAGTTGTCTGTCTTACAACACATCCGTAGAATCTTCCAAAGCGAGTTTTCCAGAGAGTGTCCTCTAGTGCTTCCTCCTTCAATTTACAGTATCCTGTCTTTTCCTTAAGGACAATGAGCAGCTTCTTACATTTTCTTTGTCTTCCCATTATTTCTCTCCTCCCTCCTATCTTTACTTCAAAAACATGTTTTAGAAGGTAGTTATACATAAGATGTGACCAATCCATTTAGCCTTCCTTTGTTTTATGGTATGTAAGACACTCCTCTCCTCCTTGACTGTACATAACACTTCTTTATTTCTCACATGTTCAGTCCAATTGATCTCCATCCTTCTCTAGCACCACACTTCAAAACTTTCCAGGTATTAAACTTGATTTCAGGCTTCCACTGTGATGCTGGTGAGATCTGTGATCTTCTGAGATATTACACAGCAGCATGTGGTAATTGTTTACCAACGTTTTGGGACAACATTTGGGGCCCATCTTCAAGGATAAAGAATCTGAGACAGAAAGAAAGCCAACCTGTAACATAGATTCCAAAGGGGAAGATGCATGTATTTCTGATTTACCTTCTGAAATGTCCAAGTTTCAGCACCATACAAAGCTGTGCTCCAAAAGTAGCAATTTACTGGTTTCTTCCTTAAATTTAGGTCCAATTTGCTGGTGAGAAGAGCCTTCTTCTTGTTGTTGAATGCTGCTTTTGCCATGGCAGTCCTGGATTTAATATCATGTGTACATCTTGCATCATTTGTTATCACGCTACCCAAATAGATGAAATATTCCACATCCTCCAGCTGTTTTTGATCTATCATAATCTGTATAATATAGTCCATAATGCAACATTACATTTTATGCACTATATATTGTACATTTTATATGCTGCATTGTTTGTGTATTGTATTCTTAATGATGATTGATTCCTGTAATCATATTATGATTGACTATGTTTCATATCCGAATGCCCCCTGTGGTGCTGCTATGGATCGGTGAAATATGTGTGTGTGTGTGTGTGTGTGTGTGTGTGTGTGTGTTGGCTACCATGAGTATTTTTAAATAAAGCAATCAATGATAGAAAAAAGCCTAAAACATGTTGACAGAGAAAATTGCTTGCACTTACTGGCAATCCATCAGGTCCTTGAGATCCAACCTCACCACGGGGACCAGGTCCCCCAGGGGGTCCCACTGGGCCCCTTTCCCCTGGGAACCCCCTCTCGCCCCTTCCTCCAGCAGCCCCTGGTATACCCGGTGGGCCCGGCAGGCCAGACTCTCCATCCTTTCCAGCTGTTCCAGGGTTGCCCGGGGCCCCTGGTACACCCTGCAACAGAGCAACAGATTATAACTCCACAATACACTCACATTATCTTTGCAAAGGAACATACTTTGCTGCCAGTAAATGGTGCCACAACATAGGCGCCCATGTGCATGTGATTTGGTAGTCGAGGAGACTGGGTTTTGTCAACATGCTTTTCATATTTACTTTTGTGCAGTTTGTGTACGAATGATGCAGGAAAGAGAATGGCACTGGTTACATGTGTCAGACATAAGATAGTAGAAAGCGAATCTGTTTTGAATAATAGATACAAACAGCAGAAACTTATTCTGCACCTATGCCTACATGGAGTAGGTTGGCATGGAAACAAAACAATATGCTTTCTTGTTAACTTTGAATAAACTCTGTGCATATGCATAATAGTTTGTTTTATATTTGAATCCTTTGTAGATGTTTTCAAATATGTGCTTTTGTTCCCCTCCTTATTACCTTTCTGTTTAATTCTCTGTGAAACAGAATTTTTCACAGACAGGCATAATATTGTCGGTAGTCTGGAGGGGACACTTCCACCAGGAACACTAAAAAGTATGTTATAAGTGCATTATGCCATTTTTGATTCAGTAACTGATACAAACTGGTAACAATGTTACTGGAATGGAACCAAAAATTAAAAAGTACACGACCTTCTTACACCAAAGCTCAAGGGTTGACACTAAGATACAGCATGAATTTTCAGTCAAAGTGAATTTACCGTAAACCTTTCCTGCACACACAACATCAAAATTAATACCAGATCCAAATTCTGTGAGATCAGAGGTTCTCACTGCTCACCCTGGTCAAGCAGTCCAGTGTATGATACACAATGTAAAATTTTGAAACAGCACTGACTCACGCCACTGCCTCAGAACTCCGTATTATACACCGGACTATTCTCTACCATCTTTCATTGTTACGCAGGGCTGTGAGCATTGCTCAGGCTGTCCAAATATTAAATGTTGCTAGCTATCACCATGATATGAATTTATCCCTAAGTGGAGCTGTGGCATTATCATCCAGCTACTGACTCATTAATGCAATCTCCATAACTCCCTATCTAGGACTGCAGTATCTTTGGTAATACTTTATGCATGGATTTTGGTGGGAGTAATTGTAGGTATGGCTCTAATATCTAGCTGAATCTACTGCTCATTTTGACCAACTAATTTATTATGAACATACCTGTATTTAAATGATCAAGAGTTTGTGGAAAATAATTTTTACATCTTCTCTGTTCTTTGTTTCCACCCTTTACAACATAACTGTGTGCTCCAGAAATTGTAACACAATCATTTAACCTTTAAGAGGGCACATGACATATCAGATGTGACTACCATGAATTAATTCGCCATAACACACTCTACAACAAATGCATTCAGTGTCAGAGATTTAGTAGTACGCTTTGGATGCGAGCCTACCTAATTAATGAATCTGGTACAGGTTAAGTTGTTTTACTGCTTGCAGTCCACAGCATCTGGCCTTATAGTTGGCTCTCAAGATATTAATAATGTTACCTTAAAATCACAACAGTGAGTGTCAGAGCCTCCCCTGACATCAGGCATTTGAAAAAACACTTTGCCCTTGCAGGTGCTTTTACAAAACATTTAAGCTGAGTTCTCAGAAATGATACTTCTGCTCCCTGTATGTCATTTACTGCCGCATTCTTGCATGAAATGCACAACAAAGGGCAGTATTTCTTGTTGACAGCTATATGTCTACACATTGGCTGGATGGAATATGCATCATTTCCTGGTTCGGTCTTCTACAATTTAACTAAATAATCTTCTTATGTATGGCAGATCACAACTGTTATGTATGTTCTGTATCGCTCACAGTAGTAAGTTTCAGAATCATGGTCTTCTGAGATGTGACACTATGCAGTTCAGTAAATGCGTCTTAACATTTTGGTGGAACACTCCGCCTTCATGTTCAGAGCGAAAGATATCAAATCTGTCCTGAAGGTGAAGCAACAGAACATTGGTACCCATCAACCAAACTACGTGGTGTCATATACTGTATGATCATCATCTTGATTGAACTCTTGATTACTAGTATCAAATACTGATTGACACCAGGTAATAACAATTATGTGAAATATATGCTTATAAAATTTAGAATTATTTGGGCTCCTATTTGACTTCGAATACTTTAATACTTCCATGTATGCAGGAATGTGGTCCTCCTTGAGCCATTTCTTATGACAGATCGCTTGTATTTTGTTTATACTGTTCTAATTTGAGAGAAATTTGTGACCTAAGTGCAGCAGGACATTTAACAAGGACTTTCATAGTGTATGCACCCCAAAGTCTGTTACCATTTGTCATTTCCTGAATATGCACTCAGCCAAATTACATTTATTCGTAACCATTGAAATTTACACTATAAACCCACAAGAATACCTCAGTAAAAGACATGAACAAACTGTGGGATGCAAAAGCTTACATCCTTCACATTTTAACTATAATGATTATGAGGTCTCATTAGTTTGAATATCTCATGCAGCATGGTACACATAAAGTATTCTAACAAAATACACAAAATATAAATATAAATTTTTACAGAAATTTCACTTTGGGGCTGCTGTGACATGTATGTAGGCCTAACATTTTCACTTACACTGCATGTATACCTAAAAATTTGTATGAGGAAATACAGTGAAACCACTCCAGGTAGTCTGTAGTGTGTCTCTTAACACTCTGAAAACACCGTCAGAATTTAGGATACAATGTTTAAATTAATTATTGGTACCAGAGGTCACATCTCCCTAATACTGAATTCAATGATCTGGCACCTGCCATGGTCTGGCATGATTTAACAAAAAACACAAAACAGGATCTAGAATAACTGTGGAGCAAGACATGCTGTTTTTCATAGTTTATGATATAATTTTGCTCTCTTTTCATTTTCTATAAAAGATGCATGTTTGCTGCATACGTCTTAAATCTTAACATGTTATGGTCATACACAGTGATGCTGGGGTGAGTGCACTGGCATTACTGCAGAAGAGTTTGTTTTCATTGATACATTTCCTGTACTTACTGCCTTGTGGCAGGGTGTTAAGATTGAGTACAACACTAACAACATATTTTACAAAGTCCTGTGTAAGGTGTTTGGATATCATAATATCCTGACCATCCATGGTTTAGAAAATTCCCTGGTTTGGTACCGGCCAGGTCCTGAGGGAGCTGGATCAGGGAGAGGCGACCTGTATATACATTCAGTCACAGTGATTAACTGACACTTATTTAACAGCTTCTTATGCAAGAAATTCTTGTGAGGTTCTCCAGCCAGTGGTCATTTTTAAATAGACACATATGGCTCATTAAGGCATATGGAAATTCCCTGTCACTCAGATTCCAGAAGTGAACATTGCTGCTTTTGGTTTATAACAAAATTAAATCCTGTTTGCTGTTTCTTGCATCAGCCTAGCTACGTAATATGCACAGCTTCTGTCAATCCAGTTAGTAGAGTGAGGGCGAAACATGAATTTATTCCTAAGTTTTCTTTAAGGGGAAATTTGCTCCTACATCTCTGTTCACAAGTGTGTGTTCCTAACTTCCAAATTGTTAACTAATATTAAATTCATCTGTCTCTTAATGTAAAAGGGAATCCAGCCTGAATTCCAACCAAGGATCAGCTGTGCTTGGGTGACCACAATTCTGGGGTTCTATTGGCTGTCATGGACATGGCATTAGAGGGCAGGGAATTCAGAGCTAATGTTAGGCAGGTGACTTTAAATGCTGGTGAAATTTAAATAGTACCATAAATGCAGGAATATTAAACTGGCCTCCCTGGCAGTTAGCTCTGAATGCAGAAAGGCATTCACTTCACTGTACACAGTGTATTCACCTGGAATCCTCTGGGACCTCCTGGTCCCGGGGCTCCTCTTTCACCATCAGATCCAGGAGGCCCAGGGGGGCCCTGTATTCCAGGAGCACCATCTTTACCTGCATCACCTCGAGGCCCTGTTGGCCCAGGAGGACCCGGCTCTCCATCTTTCCCTGGCTCTCCCTGCAACAGAAAGAACCAAGCCAAACATATTCAGAAATACAGCCAAGACATCACTGTTCTGAAAATCTGGTGATGCACACTTATGTCACTTCAGAAGTTCACTCTCTTAAAATTCAGTGGGTATGCACATTGAACTTGATCTGAAATTTTTAGACATGACAAGCTCTCACATTAGCAGTGTAATATACATGGGATATCAACAACTGTCATGTAGTTTAAAAAATAAGGAATATGTATGGTTGATGTGTTATTTTTAATTTTAGACACAGCAATGAAGATGAAAACTTTGATGTTTCACAATTAAAGGACCCCACAGAAGTTTCTCAGTTGTACTTATCCTGTTTAGTGCGGTAGTTGAGAAGACTGACAGTGACCTTAAGTGATATGATGTTTGTGCCAGTTGTCATTTGAGGTTTTCACAGCAGTGAGAATTTAACCTGTGGTCTTCCAGGGTGAGACACACTGTATTCTAGTATCTCTGTACCAATATGTTAGAGAAACCTGCTGCTCAGAGATGGATGTCATTACATACAATATCACAACCTGTACCCTTTGTATGAAGAGGAAAATGAAGACACATAGAGAGTATAAGGCTTAATATTATGATATTAAGTTTTTATCCATATGCTGAAGTCCTGTATTTACCCCAAGCATAAGATGACCCTTACCTGCTGTTTTGTATGGGTGTGAAACTTGGTCTCTCACACTGAGGGAGGAAAAAAGACTGAAGATGTTCGAGAATAGGGTGCTGAGGAGGATATTTGGGCCTAAGAGGGACGAGGCAACAAGGGAGTGGAGAAGAATACATAACGAGGAGCTTAATGACCTGTACTTATCACCAAGTATTATTTGGGTAATCAAATTGAGAAAAATGAGATGGGTTGGGTATGTAGCACTATGGGGGAAAAGAGAGGTACATACAGGATTTTGGTGGGGAGACCGGAGGTAAGGCGACCACTTGGGAGACCCAGGCATAGAAGGGAGGATAATATTAAAATAGATCTTCAAGATGTGGGATGGGGGCATGGACTGGTTTGAGCTGGCTCAGGATAGGGACAGGTGGCAGGCTCTTGTGATTGTGGTAATGAACCTCCAGGTTCCATAAAATGTGCGGAATTTCTTGACTAGCTGAGAAACTGTTAGCTTCTCAAGGAGGCCTCTGCTCCATGGAGTTAGTTAGTTAGTTAGTTAGTTAGTTAGTTAGTTAGATAGTTAGTTAGTTAGTTAGTTAGTTAGTTAGTTAGTTAGTTAGTTAGTTAGTTAGTTAGTTAGTTAGTTAGTCCGTCAGTCAGTCAGTTATTCAGTTAGTCAGTTATAAGATGACCCTGCCCTATAGGATGACTGCTCTTCACAATCTTTAATTTTGACGGAAAATAACCTATGTTCATATTAGCCAGGTTTTTGTGTCGCTTGGTGTTTGCATGCTTAATATTCCAGAATGAAATAACTGCAAGAGTTAAATATTTGAGTATTATTGTAGTAAAAAATTACAAACATGTCACTGCCAAACTGTCATCTGAGAAGAACAGTTTTCTTATGATCTTCTCCCACAGGACATAATTTTTTTTTTTCCACTGATATTGTTTGACACACAGCACATTTTAAACCCTGTGACAGTGGATTCTGATGAAATGTCATTCCAAGCAGGTCTAATCCACTGTGCAAGCAGTGCTTCAGATGATCTTCTCACGTTTCTTGCTGGTTCGTAGGCAGTTCCCAGATAGCAGGCATTCCCTGTACTGACCATAGTCAGCCTTTGAATGATCTGTTAACTATGTTATCAAGAACCTTTAACTAACAGGTCATGACTCATGGTATGATCTCTAGATCTGTGTTTAGATTACGCACTAGAGTTTCCACTTTCTCTGTTACATGACCCTTGAAAGCATCTAAAACCAGCATGCCTCTTTAATTCAGAAGAGCAACCACGTCTTCTGTCTCCAGCTTCCCTCAGCCATTCAACCACAAGTTCTATCATGCATCCATTCTCATTACATTTAAAGATATTTCCACTAGGAATTTTTTCTGCTGGAAGGTCTATTCTGCTTAGAATAACACTGACATAGTTTTCTCCCATCAGCCAGAACCGCAAGCACCACAGTTATTCTCATTTTGCATGTCCTGTTGTTTTGATAAGTACTGATTTTAAATCTTTAGCATTGATTGTAATGCAGTTCGGCATACCAATGAAACCAGTGGTGTCACATGCATTACATTTGTATAATTGTATATTAATTACATGGCAGTAGTAAGCTATAAATAAATGCTTTTGCACTGACTTACTTTTCTGATGACGAGCCTATGTTTAAAAAGCATAAATCCTATGCTCAGCCATTATTGGCTTTTAAGTCTTGCCACAGAATCTCCAAGGATACTGCAACTTCAATGCCTTCATTCTATCGTCTCCATGGTAACAGGAGGGCCATTTTTACGTTTACTTAGCAAAAACTCCAGAACTCATTTGTCAGTGGCACTGAAACTCCTCTGCTTGGGCCGACAAAATGCTTTTAAAGTTGAAGTTGCTGCCCTTAGTAATACTTCTTTTAGTTTGATCCAGAGGCATGCAGTGTGTTTTGTGGTGCACTTGTTGATTTCTTGTGCAAGTTTAATTACCGTTAATTTAAAGTTAGCATCGTAATTGCAACATATTGACTTCGGTATTTTAGATGCTACTGTACCTTTCCTTTCAATGTGACTAAAATAAGAACCAACTAAATGCACTGTACCAAGTTTTATTATTATTCTTTTCATTCTACCCCGACATGTTTTGACATTTCATTCATCATCCTCAGGGGGTGTACCAAAGCTTTTAATGCCCGCAGGATCGATGTTTTATATTAACTGCCATATTCCTCCTCAGTGAAGTGGCACTACACACTTACTAGTAAACAACACTGCACTTTTCACTGGGGTAGCACTGTTCAGTAAATGGTTAAGACACTGCATATAATGTGTTGAGGTGATATTAAAAGCTAAAAGTTTGTGATCTGTTGTGTTAAAATAATTTAGAAAGTTAATAAAAGAATCCTATTCAGTTGGTTGTCTCGTGACTTTTATGTTGCTGAATAACATCAGCTGTGTGGCAATATATATTAAGATATCACACCCTGTTGCCTGTAGCTGTAGTGTGTATAATGTAGCTGCTAGTAACCTATTGCTTTGGTACGCCCCCCGAGGGTGACGAATGAAACATCGAAACATGTCTGCGTATAGTGAAACGAATAATAATAAAACTTGATACAGTGCATTTAGTTGGTTCTTATTTTCGTATTTGATGACAGAACAATGCACCAAATTAATAGTGTTAAACTGATTGATGCTCAACAAGCAAGAGAGATCAACAACTTCAAGAACACCAAAGAGAAACTGCTCAGGAGAACAGTAGGTTACCGGTGGCTACACCACCATACACACTACAGCTACAGGCAACAGGGGGCAATATCTTAATATATATATCCACACAGCCGACATTATTCAGTAACATAAAAATCACGAGACAACCAACTGAAAAGGATTATTTTATTAATTTTGTAAATTATTTTAACACAACAGATCACGAACTTTTAGCTTTTAATATCACCTCAACACCTTATATGCAGTGTCTTAACCATTTACTGAACAATGCTACCCCAGTGAAAAGTGCAGTGTTGTTTACCATTAAGTGCATAGTACCACTTCACTGAAGAGGAATGCAGCAGAGAAATATAAAACATCGATCCTGCGGCCATTAAAAGCTTTGGTACACCCCCCTGGAGATGACAAATGAAATGTCACATGTTGGGGTAGAGTGAAAATAATAATAATTGATACAGTGCATTTAGTTGGTTCTTATTGTAGTATTTGGTGACAGAACAAAGCACGGAATTAATAGCATTAAACTGATACTCACCCATGGTTTGGAGAATATTTTAATTTTAACAACTTCTCACTTTTGTAATGTAATTTTAAAAGGGGCTGCTGGCATATAAGCAATGAAAACAGATGCATAAAATAACTGGTACAATTACTAAAGGAGCTGTGTAATTTTCTTTATTCTCCTAGGTGGGGCATGTGAAAAAACATTCGCCATATTGATAGAATGTGTTTAACCTTGTACATGATTATAAGGGGCCCCCTCCCTTCTGTCCACTTTTCAGATAATGAATTAGGATAAAAATCATCTTATTCTTATATTAAGGCAATGTGGTATTACATTAAGACACCTTGTAGGCTGTGCATAGATGCAGCTCAACTCAGCCTATACATTGGCCATAGCTGGAAGTCAGGTTCATGGCCCATTGTCTTACCCCATACAAAACAGCTTTTTGTTACCCACTGAATAGGATGCTCGATGGACCTCACAGTCTGTCTAAATCCCATAGGAATCAAATCCTAGGCTGTCACTCTGACAGGGCTTGGTATATGCTTGACACCAATTGAAATGGCTTGCACCATACAGTTACAGCACCCCAAGGATACTCAGTCTTCCTTTTGCCTTGACCTACCGTGAAACCCTTGTCTCCTGGAGGACCTAGAGGCCCTGGTAGTCCCTGTAGTCCTTGAGGTCCCTGCTCTCCTGGTTTGCCATCTGCTCCTTGAATTCCTCTCTCACCGGGATTACCTGGTTTACCAGGAGGTCCAGTCCGCCCCTGTGTTCCACGAAGTCCCTGTGAAATACACAACCAACTTAGTGAGCATTGCTTTGGTGCTGGATACATTCATGAGACAGACAACTATCAGGTCTTTGGCTTGTATCTCATTATACTTTTGCAGCTTTGAAAGGAAGAAGCATAATTTTCTCCCATGACTTTAACACTGGGGTGCTATATACTTTGTGCAGTAGACCACACTCACTGTTCTTGCTCAACCCAAGCGGCTGTAGTAACTGTGATGTCAAATGATCTACCATGATGTACAGCAGAGCAGAGCAGGAGCTGACTGCTGGCTGATTGTCCTTGACATCACATCCTGATTGGCCCTCATCACTATATTTTAGTTCACCCTTAGTACCACTGCTGGGATAGCATAGTGAGTATAGTAATTCACTGCCAGCTGGACAGTCTGGATTCGAACCCCAGTGGCTACAAGAATTTTGGAACCCATTCAGACTGGTTCTGAGGCCCACCCAGCCTCCTGATTGTTGGGTGCTGGGTCTGTTTCCCAGAAGTATAGTGGCCAGGGTGTGGCATTGACTACCCCTTGAGTATGGGTAGAGCTACACATCTGCCTTCCCTCAGTGCCTGCTTGGCATGTTACTGGACAGCCTCAGCACCACTGGAATATTCACTTTTTAACTTCCTCTTTGACATTTAAAGGACTTACTACTTTCTAATCTATGCACCAGTATTGTGAACATAAACAAAAACAGAGCACAACGCGCATGCACGCACGCACGCGCGCGCGCGCGCACACACACACACACACACACTTGCTCTGATGGTCCTGAAATATCATTGGAATAGAATTCGGATCATATGCAAACTGTATGCATATTTTCACTACCATAATTTTCTGTAACATATTTTACCCTACGTACAGAATTATTTGGTCACACTAGGCCTTGTAGAGCAGATCACACCTTGTCTTACCAAATTATTTCTATAATGGCAACTTAGTCACTTGAATAGTCATGAAGTTGTCCCCAGCCTCTCTTCTGTTGTTGTTTTTTGCCCATTCAAAAAGTACTGAGATTTCACACACAAGCTCCCTTCAGAATCATGGGATGGCCATGTGATAAATATCTAGTAGACTGTCTGAATCCAGTTTCTCTTTTCCATTCAGTCCTAAGGTAGTTTGTTGAATAAAGACAATTATTTTTTCCAAAGAAAGTGTGCATCTGTGATTTTTTTAAAATGTTGATGGAACAGCTGAAGGAAACTTACCACTTTTTGGAAGTGGCACTTGGCCATGGGGTTGAAGCCAATTAACAGTGTCTGCTTGGTACAAACCTTTTAAAAGTGGTTGAGGGATGTGGGAAGAGACCACTGTTACAACCACCATTCACACTGCTAGTGGATAAAAAGAATCAACTCGGTCAATTCACTTGTGTATTCATATCAACTATTACTGGCACGAGAAATGGCAGTAGATGTAGGAATATCCATAGGATCATGTTTTGTAATTTAAACTGAGGCTTTAGACATGCAGTGTGTTTCTGCAATATCCATTCCACGAATCCTCATGGTTGAACAAAATGAGAACAGACTGAAAATTTGTGCAGACTTTTTGCAACAATCTGAAGCAGATGATAACTTCAATAAAATAATTATGGGTGCTAATATATGTCTACAGGTATAATGTTGAAACAATGCAGCACTCTTTACAATGGAAATCTAAATCATTCCCAAGACCAAAAAAGGCACAAAAAAGTGGCTTGAATGTAAAGACCATGCGTCTTGTTTTATTTGACTATCAGAATCTTGTGTATAATGATTTCATTCCTAGAGGTCAAACAGTGAAGCAAGAATTCTATCTCGACCATTTTATGGTGTCTATAAAAGACAGTGCACAAGAAATGATGAGAACTTTGGTGGCAACACAGCTGGTTTATTCACCAAAACAATGCTGCTGCAGACATGGCACGCTCTGTGCAGAAGTTTCTTGTGAAAAACAAAACTCCAGTGGTTCCACAGCTACCCTACAGCTCTGATCTCTCTCCAGCAGACTTTTTCCTGTTCCCAAAATTCAAAGCTAGTTTAAAAGGATATAGATCTAACTCAGTACACGAATTGAAAGACACTGGAACATCTAATGCAGATTTATTCAAAATCATATATGGAATGCCGGGTAAAACAGAACCCTCATTGGAATCATTGTATGAATGCAGGAGAGAACCATTTCAAAGGGTATAATGCTTAATAAAATGAATCTGGTATGTATTTTGATTTACTTAATCAGTCTAAGAACTTTATGAATAGACTTCATATATAGGCTTTATGTTTTTCAGACCCTACATGGCACACAGTGAAACACACAGCACAAATACAGACAGATTTGGGATGGTGAACCTCAAATTAATGGACTTTCTCACCAAGTTTTGATGGTAACTAATTTGCTGCAGTTATGAGCCAAATTTCATTCAGTGGCTACTCATCTTAATTGTTTGCCCAGTCATGCATTATAACTGTATTTGTCATATCGTGCACCTGAAGTCCTGGTGGTCCTGGTCTGCCAGGGTCCCCCTGTGACCCTTTTACTCCTTGAGGACCGATAGGGCCCCTGTCTCCAGTTTGACCTGCAACAAAAGCAAGTGCCCTCAACATTTGTTAAACATAGACTACTTTGATTCTGAGGTAGCTGTAAATATGGACAAGACATTGGATGTGACAAGTGGAAGGGCTGGTTCAAAACGAACTGACAGTTGTAAGAAAACATGGAAATTTCTGAATGTCTATTGGCTTGAAAGGCACTATAAGACTGGAATTTCAAGACAGTATGCATTTCTGTATTACAGTTTTGTATGTATATACAAGGTACACAAATTCTACGTGTCAGGTTGCTCAGGTGATTAAATTTTGTATGGTGGCACCTAACATGTGTGGGTCCTTAGTACAAAGCTTGCTTTATGTTACCCTTCTGACAAGTAGAATTTTGAGGCAACTCATAGGTTTTGGAAAATTTGTACAACACTATAGATGCACACACACGCACACACACACATAATTCACAGCGTCCCACTATATATGGCACCTCTTTCTTGAAAATCGCCCTCCATAGAAAAAACTTGTAAATATAAAGGAATTTCCTTTGCAGAGTGGATTGCAGGCAATTATTTATATTTTATGCTTTGAAAAGTATGCTCATGGTATTGAATAAACTAATCTCAAACTCTTATAGGCAGTTCCACTGACGGAAATCCTAAACTACAACCACAGCTCTGATACAAGGAAATTCTGTAGTCTACTGATAACTGCAGTTGTGCTTGGAGAGAACCCACCAACTGGGTAAAACCCAAACTAATACTGTTGCTAGGATATGGGGAAATCTGCTCAGACAGTTCATATCATGCTTAGGGGAAAACCTAGTGCCCAGTTGTAGTGCGCCATGGATATTCATATGTTTATTTGTTGAGTCTGATTGCACAGAAAACTGAATCCACTGGCACTGGGTTTTGGATTGAAAGGGTACAGGTACAGAGAACTTGTCAGGTTCACAGCAGCATGTTCCATGAAGTGGTTCCAAAATGTTTCTGAAGGGCTATAATGTAATGCAGTAGATCACAGTGAAGTATGTACAGCGTGTATGATGTTCATAAAAAGGTAAAGTTACCCTAGAACAGGCCATGAAGGCCCAGAGGGGGAGTACAGGTACAGCTGTACTCTTTCTTTAACATCGGTGGTAGATGGGGTCAGTGGTCAATGCCATGCCCCAGCTGCTCTACCCCCAAGAAAGAGATTCAGTACCCATTATACAGAAGGCTGGGTGGGCCCCAGGGCTGGTCTGGAAGGGTGCAGAAAATCTCAGCCCCATCAGGATTCAATCCCCAGACCGTCCAGCCTGTAGCAAGTCGCTATACCAACTATGCCATCCTGGCCCATGTTCACAACAGTAATAATTTTTCATTGAAATTTCAGAAGGTTTTATGTTAGTTTTACTGATTTCAATATGATATACGTGGTTCACACACTGGTGAATACTAATATTAGGATATGACTGCATGTAGTCTAATGCATGGTTAATAATATTTTGGAACAGTGTACTACCCCAGTTTTCAGCTTTATTTAAAAAGATTACTTGGAAGGCTAAGGAGTTGGGAAGATGTCAGTGACATGGACTGTATGGAAGTTGATCCAAGTACCTCACTATTTTGACCAGTTGCTTGATTTGGCATTAACAGTTTTGAACCTCTGACTTCTGCTATCACAGTGTTGATTACTTAAATCTTAGTACTCCTCTACCAAGTTAGCTCTGAAACTTTCTCAGAGTTGTTGTCATTGACAGTAAGCTGTCTAATCACATTTAATTTTGTACCTTTAGGTCCAGGTGCCCCGTCAGGTCCTGGCAGGCCTCTGCCCCCAGGAGCCCCACGCTCTCCAGGCGGTCCTGCAGACCCAGTGGGTCCCCGCAGTCCTCTCTTGCCTCTCTTGCCCTCTGCTCCTACAGCACCTGGTAATCCACGTGGTCCTGGGGCCCCTGTCTCCCCTTTCATGCCCGACTCTCCCTTAAATCCACGTTCTCCTGGTATCCCCTGCAAGAAACAAACACAACTTGGTGTAAAGGTGATACGGACCTGCCAATGCATGAAGTAAATAACTTTAGTCACGTATCTGATCGATTTGTTGTTTATCCTACACACTGACATTACATCACTGTTGCAGCTCCTAATTTTCAAGGGACAGCAGTGATCACAAAAAGGCAATAAAGTACAATATGTAGATTCTTACTTTAAACATTTATTTCTGTTACTTACCCCGTTTTATTTCCTTTGTGACTGATAATTCATAATTTGTCACTCGTACAACGGTGAGGCTGATCCATTCAGTTACTAATGACAAGCGATCATTGGAAAAGAGGAAAAACAAAGTTTGACTTTGTTTATTAGCATGGCAAAATATTTCATGTATCACTTACCGGACTGCCTTTCACACCAGGTGCTCCTGGGCTTCCAGAAAGGCCTGGAGGTCCTCTAGCTCCTGGAAATCCTGGAGGTCCTGCAAGACCAACTGCTCCAGGGCTTCCCTTCTCTCCTGGAAGTCCGTCCTTGCCAGCTGGACCCTGAGGCCCTGACTCTCCAGGCTGTCCTGGTCTTCCTGCCTCACCTGCAGAGAATTCAAGTCTCATTAGCATCTGCAGGGCAAAGGTATGCATACATACCTCATAGTTGTAGGGCCAGTTACAAAATAATTAATTAAACATAGCACAGTGTGAACAAGAATAAATACCCAAATTACAATAGGGCAGGTAATGGTGAAGGTAGGGCTGCAACTGTGCCTAGACCCCATGAAGGTGTCAAAGGGGTGTGAAGGTGTATCTCAGTGCCTTCTGTACTTTACTAGACAGAGAAGAATGGTCAGCTTCATGTTCTAACCACTTTCTTAGGTGCTGTTGACTGGACATGGTAGTAACAAGAAATGTGTATGCCATGGCCTCATATTGAACACCTGGATGTCAATCTCACAGGCTGTCACTTGATTGGCATCTAACAAGGATATTGTATAGATACCAAATTGTAAGAAGTCCACAGAATAAATTATGGCCCCTACTTCCATCCCTGTCATTACAGCAGTTACTTCCAGGGAGGGTTTGAGTATTGTGTATTGTCTACCTGTGCCAGTCAACATTCAACCAGTGCTCCATACCCATCTGTTGTCCACCTGCAGCAGACTACAATGTCATGCAACTGAGTCTCACCCCTATTACCATCATTATTACTACATTCAAGTCACTAAGGGACAAACACAGGACCTCCTCCATCACTCTGCCTGGTAGCTACTGCCCTCTGTACACTTTCTTCTGCTTCCACTTTTCTCCAAAACATCCAGACTGAGTGTGAGGCCCACCCAGCCTCCTACTCAATGGGTACCACAGTGCTTTCTGGAAAGGGGAAGGGGGAGTAGGTGGTTGGTGTGTCAAGTTAACCACTCACTTCCATCTAGCGCCGAGGTTAAGCATACCTCCACAGCAGAGACAGGGAAAACTTTACTTTTTACTTCACTCTACCTTCACTATGTCGCACTCTCAGTCTGTCAGTGCCACAAGGGAACATGCACCTACTTCAAATTTGAACACCTGTATTCATTCTTCCCCTGACCCAAGTGTAGGTTCAGATGCTCAAACAAGACCAAAATTACTCTGGATGCCCTGTCACACCCATGTAATCCTAACTCACCCCGTGGTCCCTGGAGTCCCTGGCTCCCCTTTGGCCCTGGAGCACCTTGGTCACCCTTGATGCCTGGACTCCCAGGGAATCCAGGTGGTCCTGGCTTCCCGATGGCGCCCTGAAAACAAGTCCACATGATGAGTGATGCTGTCGAGAGGCAACACTGATGCCATGTAACACTTGCAACTTTATTACCGGTGATCCTGGAGACCCAGCAATGCCATCAATACCGCGCAGTCCTGGAGGTCCTGGGGGCCCCTCTCTGCCCCTCTCCCCTCGTGGACCAGCTGGACCCTGAAATGAGGAGGAAGATGATCATAATTGGGATAAGTAAATTTTGTTAACTCATGCTGTTTGTTGCTTTCGTTGTTACCACAAGTGTTTATCTATGGTTGCTGCTTGTCATTACCATTGACTGCTTATTTTTACTTAGATATGGTGGTTCATGTGCATTATCTTCAAGTCATCAGCTTTTTAATACCACAAATACGCCTTTTTAGTTTGCCAGTCACTAAGTCAGTCATAGACACATATAATAACGCTCAATTTCTAACACTAGGCTAGGCTTTGGGTCAGTGTCTGTACAGTCCACCTCTCCCACAAACTGTGAACTAATACTAAGTTTCAGGTTAAGGAAACTAAAGACACAGGCAAAGTACACATGACAGCAAAAAAATCCAAACATATGCTCACTAAAGTAAAGTGGTTTACTATTTGAAGGGACAGTGGATTATTGTATGTACACACTGATACAACGCTTTCAAAATCAACTGTTGTTTGAACAACTCATATCGGCAGACCTGACTCGGTGGGTGTTATTGTATATGTTGTCAGACCTAAATGAATTGCGGATAAACTACAATACTTGTATGTACTTCTGACACTGAAAAATGCTGTCTTTAGTGTCACTATGCGGGAAAGAGTGCGCAAGAAACAATATGGTACTAGTTAAACTGCTTATTCTTTCTCACTGTCACTGATAACAGCTGTATCTGTTTCTCTTGTAATTTACGTTACTTTCTTGGATTTTCTGTGGGTTATTATGGTAATATATAATTATTAAGTGTTATTCATATTTGCAGAGAACATATTACTGCTTGTTGCCATTGTTAGTGACTACATTTAGTCACTCTTCTCTCTTCTTACTGATTTTGCTTGATATTTGCCATTTTTACTGGTAGGGAGGCCTTACTATTGATAATGCTCAGACTAACTCACAATGTGAAATTACTGTCAGTGCTGCCCAGTGTTACCAGCAGTGTGTTCCTAGGATTTATGTTGCTAATTCTTACTGGCAATTCTTACTTATCATATTGTTGATAATGTTCAGTGTTACTGAATGTGATCTTTATGTTTATTATGCTCATTGCAAAAATCCATATTATTCTACTGTTTATAATGCTCAGTCTCACTGGCACTGCTGTCTTAGTGTAGCACTCAGGGCAATGTGTTTTACTGTTGACCACACTTAGTGTTACTGGCAGTGTGATCTTACTCACAATACCCAATATTACTGGCAGTGTTGTGTCCCTGTTAATGATGATTAGTGTTAATGACAGTGTTATCATACCCTTAATGATGGCCAGTATTATTGACAGTGTGATGTCACTGTTGATGTTGCTCACATTGTTACTGACAGTATCATCTTACTCTTGATGATGCTCAGTGTTACTGGAAATGTGATCTTATTGCTGATTCCCACTGTTACTGGCAGTATATTCTGACTGTTGATTCTGAGCATTACTAGCATTGTGATCTTACTGTTGGTACTGATGAGTGTTACTGGCAATATTATCTTAGAGTTGATGATGTTTGTTACTGACATCATTATATCACTGTGTTATTTGCAGTGTGATTGGCAGTTTGATCTTAGTTCTTATGGTACTCACCATAGGACCAACAGGCCCCATAGGCCCTGGACTTCCCTGAGCCCCCTTCTCCCCTGCTGATCCTTGCTCGCCCTTGGCTCCATCAAGGCCTGGAAAGCCACGATGCCCCTTGATCCCTGGTAGTCCTGGCATGCCAGGCAATCCTCTAGGTCCAGGAGGGCCCTGAGACCCTGGTTGTCCTGCTTCACCATCATCACCTGTCTCTCCCTGAGGAGCACACAAGGTGACAGAATCAGAACATACAGGCAGTGCAGTAAAATTTGTCTTTCCACTACATGGCATTATTTTATATTTCTTTGGTGTTGCTAGAATATTATTGGAAGCCTAGGATAGGACAGACAGATATGTAGCATGAATTCAAGAACCAGACATTTAAGTTGCTAATGCTGAATGTCTCAAAGGAATAAAATTACTTGAAGGACATAAATGTAAATGGTAGGATAATATTGAAAATGGATTTACAGACATGCATAGTGGCAGGGTTCTGAGGAAACGGTTCTCTAATACGAGGTGATTTTTTGAGCAGCTCTCAGAGAAACAGCCTGTACGACATACACTGCATAGTGACCCAACAAACACACATTCTCTGTACCTGACAAGAGCAGCTCACAGAAACGTTTGTTTCCATGGTTCCAAATTTATGGCATAATACCTGTAGCCCCATGTGACAAACCCCTTGGAGGAAGGAACAGTACATCTGCATCTGTCTAGCTCCGCATATGATCAAATTGTCACTTGCCGTGAGAATAAAACCAAACTGTCTCCTGCTTTAAGTTGTAAGCTAAACCAACATTCAAACTGCATTAACCTGTTAACTGGGTCTTTTCTGGGCTGCTGGTGTAACCTCCCCTGGGTATTTAATCCTGCCCGTTTTTCGTAGTTCCTACAAAGCATGAGAAGGGTCGCAAACATAATGGGGCTTGCTTTCAATATGTAATGAGAAACTGATTTAAAGATGAAATGTAGCTTTTATTCATAATTATTGCAACATTTATGACTTTTTTTTTTTTGATTTTTAAATTTCTATCTGTGTGGTAGACTTGAAAACAAGGTACTACACATACGGCCTTCTCACAGTCATGACACCAGTGTTTCAAATAATTGTCGTGGATGGCGCTGGCTGCCAAAAAAAAGGCGGTTGGTGGTGCCTCCTAGACGAAAAAATGTCGACTATTTAATAGTACTCATACCTACGTCATATCTCATCATACCCAGGAGATATTAGTGGTGAAAGATCGAGGACGTAATAGTATGTCATACCCACTGAAATAGCGCAATACGAGTATGCACATATACGTCATGCCCAGTTAAGAGGTTAAAGGTACAATGTGTAATGCATGTGAACATTCAGCATCAACACTACACAATTTAATCCCTTCTTCAAACGTCAAGACCTATAAATCATTGCTTTAACCTAATATCCTTACTGTACAAGAGGATGTAACTTGAGGGTTGTCATCTCGTCCGTATGTCTGTATCCCACTAACTGTTTTGCACCCTTTTTTGATACTGCATGTGATAATGAGATCTCTAAGAGGTCACTCCAACTTTGAAATTTTTAATTTGATATCACTAGTAATGCCAGTGACTTATGAATGGGTTCCTAAGATTAATGAGAAAATAAATTCATTGAGAAAAAAGATTTTGTAGAACATAAATAATGTCTTTGCTGTGCAACATCTAATGGACAACTGGAGTTGCTTATATGACATTTTGTATGGAAATAGGTCACAAACATACTTACAAGTTCTGTTTTATCATGAGTATATGACACATGGAAGATGATAGGGAAAATAGTTTCTTCCATATCCTTACTCTGTACCCTTTCCTGCCTTTCCTTTATCCCTTTATCTCCTCGCCCATACCTTTTGTCCTTTATACCAAAACTCCTTTCATCATATTCTAGCTGTGACGTGACAAACACTGGATTTTATATTTTTACAACAGACATCCCATCGTGTTTACAATACTATAGACGAGCATATAATTACCAACACTATTCATTGGTTTCTGTTAATTCAAATTATGTGGCTGTATGTTTCAACCAGAATTTTGGTCATCTTGATGAACATACACTACACAAAAAATAAAAATTACAATTGTGATTTCATTTTATGGTTAGATTGAAATCTCAGTTGCTCATATAAAACACCTGTAAATCATCTGTGGCATTTAAGTAGTGGACTGTGGTTTTAACCTTGACAGTATTTTAAGATTTTATTGCTGCATTATATAGTGTAACTATGCCATGAAACTGCCACATTTGTATCCATATAAGACAGCTTTGGTTTGCAAACTCTACAATAAAGATCATAAAGCAAGAGTAAATTTTGTGAACTGGTAACTTCATGCAATGCACGGTGAAGAAACAGACCCCACAGCTATTCCATCCAGCAATAAAACTTGCTTCAATATCAGTGGATATTTTATCTCTCAGAATAACAGGTGTTGGTCTGCAGACAGTTTCATGATACTCCATAAAGTGTCATTATATGACATTACGTTTCGTGTGTGGGGTGCTATGAATCAAGAATGCAATTAGGGTCAATAGGCCCATTTTTTCTGACAGCATAATTCACATATACATATTACCCACACTGTGACACATGTTTCAAACACCTGTCCAGTCATGACAGAACTTATGCATTTTTTACAGCAAGGCAGTGTTACACCCCTTGCCATAAACAATTCTGTGCTTATTAGAGTGTTTTTGGTGCCAGAATAGAAAGCAAGACATCATGTCCTTCTTGTTAGCCATAGCTGAACTGTGACTGTTACTTGTTGGGCATGCTAAATTATAAAGTGTATAGTAATAATCCTCGCACTAAATACAATCAGCAAAGCATTCAGGATGTAGTGTCTTCATTTTCACCAGCAGAATTTCAACATGCAGTGAACAATACATTTGTTACATGTGACGTTTGTCTGCAAGTCAAAGGAAACCTTTTCCACTTCCTTTAAAATTAGTGAGTAGAACCATAACAGTAACTGAATTACATTGAATTAAAACATGTGAACCCCTACTCATGAAAATCGGAATAGTAGTGGGAAGTGCCAAGTGATATTGGTCCAATGAAATAATTCCTTCATACGAATAACATTTAACAGAATTTAGGCAATTCAGAAAATCAAGCAGAACAGAACAGCAACTCACATCTTTCCCAGGAGGACCTGGTAGCCCCCTGGGGCCTGAGGCTCCTGGTTGTCCTGGAGGTCCTGGCTCCCCTGGCTCACCCCGCACTCCCTGAAATCCCTGGGGACCGGCCGAACCTGCTGGTCCTGCAAGATACACAGCCTTGCACTTGATCAGGCTGTTTCAGCTAGCAACTTCTTGAACAAGTAGCAGTTCATCAGAAATCAGATGATTTCACAAATTTAATAAAAATGATAGTAACAACAGAAACAAGGACAAAAAAACCTATGACAACAATGATGACAATATTGACGATGACAACGATGATGATGACAACAACAACAAACTTAATGTTTTCATGGCCTGGTTTGTAATCTAGTCTTTTGGGTTGTAATACTGCATAGTCTTGTACTGGATACCAGTGTTTTAGACACATACGCTGCCTCCACTTTGAAATAAGGTGTAGCTATGGATCACACATGGTGGCACAATCCTGAAGACAGAATCTGAATACTTATAAGAATAACAATGCTATTCTTATCTGCTAAAACAATTAACGATCTGTTGTATCACACTGTGTGCTAATGATGTCTGATGATGATGATAAAGTAAGCTTCTTGTAGTAATTAATGTGGGACAGCCAGGCATGATACCAATGTACTGAGTAGGATACAATTCTTTGCACATAAATCAAAACCCTGCAAATTTGTTGGGACCATTTTAAGGGGACTTTCTAGTGGGCCGGGGGGGGGGGCATTAATCTAAAGCAGGAGTTCAAAAATGGGTTGCACAGTCTACATTTTGTATATTACCAATAAAGTTGAAAGGGCCTAAAAGAAGTCACTTTTCTTCTTTACATTTGTTTGTCCACAGAATAAATAAAGTCTGTTTCAAATGAATGGAATCAGCTCACTTAAAATCCTCCAACAAATCAAGAAAATAGAGACAAGTCAAAACCTACACACTTAGAAAACCCACAATCCCAGTGTCTGCAGACAGACAAAACTCATGTAAGCCTTAATCCAAACAGTCACCAGAATGGTCACACATTTCTCTTACACATAATGAGTACTAATTTAACACACCATTCTATGTATGTAGTTTCTACTTATTTGTATCTCCAAGCATAAAGTTGATCTCAGATTACCAGTACTTGGTCTGAACTCCACTGGTCAGAAGTGAGACAGCTGTATGTTTATTTGTTTGAATATCTCTCCTAAAATTCTCCCATGCAATGAATGTACCTGGAGGTCCACGGGGGCCTACAGGCCCCACTTGAGCCTGCAAGAATTGGAATGGATCTGGAGGGAATCCTCCAGGTCCTGTGGGTCCTTTGTCCCCTGTGGCTTGTGAGAGAGCCAGTTGGTGGTAGTAGCTGGAAACCTAAAGAGAAAGCCATGTTAACTAGCCTCTTAAGTGCAGCTATAATGGATACCAAAAATTTGGTATAGTTCAACATCTGATTCAGTGAGGACACTCAGTAAGCTCTCAGATTTTCTGAGCTTGCTGACATATGACAGAGTAATTAGGGTATTATTAGATTTAAACATTAATAAGATTATAGTCCTTGAAAAAGCAATGAACTTTATGACCTTCCAAAATGATGCAACTAGTTTTTTTGTAGGTTACTTAATTATGTTATCAGTATTATAGACTATACAGTGATGAATGTAGGGTGATTGGTGGATGAAGAATTGGAAAGGATTTTGAAGTTAGTGGTCACAGCTGAATGGAGGTACTCTCTCCACCATGAACTGTAAGGTATAACAAATTAATTATGAGGGCTCAGGGAAGTACAATAACATGATGCCTCACGTTAACCAGACTGTACATTAAAACAGTATCAGGGCTAAGAAACTACTGAGTCCCCAGACATCATAAATTGATTAGAGTTATCAGTCACATTTCATGAGTTCAAGAGTGTACATCAGGGCAGAATATATAGAGGTCTCATACCTTAAAAATCTACAGGGATGACTCAGAAATTACCAGTGAGTGAAGAGATATTCATTTCTCACAATTTAAATCCACAAGGAATAAAATAGTTGCCATAATCCTTACAAATACGGTTTCTACAATGATGAGAACTCAGACCCGAGAGATAAGTGCGGAAGTAATCATACTGACAAATGAATGAATAGGTCTTACCCCTTGCAAGATGTTAAGGAAATACAATAGCTTACAAATAAATGAAGAAACATGGCTCAATAAAATAAACAAGATCAAGACCACTGTCAATAGTACGAACACTGATGAAGTACTCACATCAGGTGCAAGCCCAGGAGGTCCAGGGCTTCCAGGAATTCCTGGTGTTCCAGGTGACCCAGGAAATCCAGCATCTCCTGGTCGGCCTGGTAATCCAGGAGCCCCTGGGTCACCCTGAAACAAACATAGCAGTTACCCTACAGATTAATCTTTGTTTTTTTTTCACAGTTGTGGCAAGTCTGTGCAAAAAAAACAGCACTAACCCAACTGCCTCACTTAACTGCTTTGGCCATACTTAAGAACTAACAGCACTAACCCAACAGCCTCACTTCACTCACGTGACCATACCAAACAAGTAACAGCACCGGCCTGACTGCCTCACTTCACTGTTTTGGCCATACCCAACAACTAATAGCATTAACCCAAATGCCTCACTTCACTGTTGTGGCCATACCAACACGTAACGGCATTAACCCAACTGTCTTGCTTTACTGCTGTGTCCATACCCAAAAATGACAGCACTAATCCATAGCCTCACTTCAGTCTTGTGGCTGTATTGAACAAGTAACAGCACTAACCCAACTGCCTCACTTCACTGTTGTGGCCATACCCAACAATTAAGAGCATTAACCCAGTAGGCTCATATCACTCTTGTTGTGATGTCCAGTGAGTAACAGGATTAACCCAGCTACCTTGCTTTAATCTTCTGTTATGCCCAACATGAACCAGTTACACTTGCTCTTTGAGCCACGTTATAAACATCATATTACCTTTAAGCTTGAACTCTTATACAAATCTAGTGAAAGCCTTTTTAAATTACAATGTGACGATTTAACAACTCAAATATCTAGCTACAATTTCCATAGATAACCCTACCAATGATCCACTCTTATACATTATAGCTCCTGACAGACATCAAGAAGTCAAAGTTTCACCAAAATTTCACAACATAAACTTCAAGCATCTTGAAGTAAAGCTTAATAGCATATGCAGTGCTACAACCTTATTGTCTTCTAATGGCAAAAGTTGTGGCTGCAGTATCGACCAATGCATGGGTATCTCTTGAATATTTCACAATGACAGATTGTTTTTGGCAATCAGTGTCACCTAGCATATGTACCTGTATCTGTAAGAATGACTTGCAACATGGGGATCACATAAGGACAGAATTTAAACTCTTGGACTTGTACTGCAGCCTGTGTTGGAGTGAATCTTGGGATAAAACAGGCACTGTAGTGACCAGGTTACTGGATGGGGCAAAGGTAAAAGCTCCCAGGCCAGCTATGTAGCTTAATGGGTACTGGGGGGTTTTTCCCTCAGAGTAAAGCAGCTGAGATGAAGTTGACTATTCATCTCCAGCTACTGCTTAGGTTAGGAAGCATGGAGCTGTACCTCAGTACCATATACGTCTTCAAGTCAAGACACTTAATAAAGCACAGGCTTTTACCACAGTGCACAAGAGTTTACACATGCTTTCTTTGTACCATGACATTCTGAATGCTCCTAGATGTCCAAATGACCTTCATGAAAACTTATGAAAACTTCAACAATGTTCTTGTATGGCTTTCAATTAAATTCCCATACATGTGTATACCCATCAGTGATACAAGAATTTCATTAATGTAAGAGGCCTATTTGAATCTATTAAATTATAATTTTGTTACTTCCTATGAGTTTGTAGTGCTGCAACTTTGGATACAAATTTACTGATAGCTACATTGCTGCTAATGCATTGTGTTCTTTCCTGCTCAGTTGACATGTTATGACAACTAATTTCACAGTTTGTGATTCATACACCCAAGGTATAAATCAGTATAAAACACAGAAGGCCAGAGGAAGTTGGCCGTTATCTGTCCTATGACAACACCTACCCTAGGGCCAGGCAATCCAATGGTCTCTGCATTGGTGGTCTCCACAGGCCCAGGTCCATGTCCAGGGATAGGGCGAACCTGAAAATATCATAGCATCAAAACACTTTATTACATGGAAGATGAATTACAAATTTCTGTTGTATTCTGGTACAAGAATGTAAAGAAGAACTGTAACTTACTGGCAATATGGTGTGGGAAGGAGGTTCAGGCTCCACCTCATCATCTGAGAATAGAAACAAAACCACATTTTAAGTAACAACGCACATACCAATAAGAAGTAAATATGTTATGTACTTGTTTACTGGTACTGACATAGCCTGCAGGAATAAAAATTCAGATATTTGAGAACCTCATAATTTGTGAGGACAATCAAGTCAAGGATGATGTTATGAGCATGGCACAAAAGAAACAGGGAGCAAGAAAAATGTATTCAGTATTTTAGTTGGAAATGCAGTGTAAATGGGAGGATAATATCAAATGAAACCTCAATAAATCTATGACACTCTAGGCTTGATTTGGTTGGCACAGAACAGGGACTTGTAGCAGGCTACTCTGAACATGGTAATGCTGCTTGTGGTTTCATGAAGAACTGGAGGAAACAGAGAGTGATTCAAATTGAAGTAATTTTTATTGACATATATGCAGTCTACACTATAATTAGCCCCTTTTGCTCATCAATTACATCACTGTCTCACAGAACAAGCAGGCCCAAGTGCTGATACTTCATATCTGTATTTGAAAAGTACTGGACAGAGCAAGCCATCGAATGTGCTATAAAGTCATGATCCAGTTATTCTTTCATGGTTTTTGTCACTGTCCATCCTAGATAATGCCAAGTTAGTACAATGCAATATGCCACAGTCTCCCTATTCCACATTCCTAACAAATAATAATGCGGCAGTTTATTATCCTACATCAAAATTGAGTTTGTAGTTTATATAATATACAGATGATAAGGTCCATGTTTATATGTTTTCATGTGACACACACTTAATGTTACAATTATACTCTAGGCCTATTCCAATGAAAGCCAGCAGCAAGGTGAAAGGTGTTTTTTCATGCTTAATATTTCAATAAACCAAACAATATAAATTCTACAGAATCTTAAAATTAATGTTACTACCTTGTTCAGCTTGGATAATTAAAATGTCTGGTAACTCCACACGTAAGTAATGTGCACCATCCTGCAAATATCCTACTGTTGTGTTCTGTTGAATTTTTCTATGGGTATCATGCATTTAAATTAAGTTGTAAATTATAAGGTCCAACAGTGACCAATACTAAGGCTGTGGAGTTGCGGGATGTGACGCCCTATACCAGGGGTGCACCTAAGGGAGGGGCTGAAGTCCGGCAGCCCCACAGAGCCCCCAAAACCGAAACTAAAAAAAAAACATGGATTTTGTAGACACTAACTAACTCCATGGAGCAGAGGCCTTCTTGAGAAGCTAAGAGTTTATCAGCTAGTCAAGAAATTCCCCGCATTTTATGGAACCCGAAGGTTCATTACCGCATTCACAAGAGCCCGCCACCTGTCCCTATCCTGAGCCAGATCAATCCAGTTCATGTCCTCCCATCCCACTTCCCGAATGTCCATCTTAATATTATCCTCCCATCTACGCCTGGGTCTCCCAAGTGGTCGCCTTCCCTCGGGTCTCCCCACCAAAATCCGGTATGCACCTCTCTCCTCCCCCATACGTGCCACATGCCCCGCCCATCTCAGTCTTCTCGATTTGATTACCCGAATAATATTTGGTGATGAGTACAGGTCATTAAGTTCCTCGTTATGTAGTCTTCTCCACTCCCCTGTCGCCTCGTCCCTCTTAGCCCCAATTATCCTCCTCAGCACCCTATTCTCGAACACCCTCAGTCTTTGTTCCTCCCTCAGTGTGAGAGACCAAGTTTCGCATCCATACAGAACAACAGGTAAAATTATAGTTCTGTATACCCTAATCTTTGTGTTTTTGGATAACAACCTGGAAGACAAAAGATTCTGCACCGAATGATAGCAAGCATTCCCCGACTTCAATCTGCTCTTAATTTCTTCATGTTTCGATTCGTTAGGGTTGCTCCCAAATATTTGAATTCTTCCACCCTTTCAAAGGATTTATTATCTATATTTATGTTGTGATTGTGTCGTGCATTCTGGTTTCGAGACATGACCATGTACTTAGTTTTCTCAGCATTTACTTCTAGACCAATCTCCTTACTAGCAATAATTAAATCTTCTGCATTTTTCTTTATGATATGTACGCTTCCGCCCAATATATTAACATCATCAGCATAAACCAGAAGCTGATGTGTACCATTCAATTTCAAGCCCTCCTGGTTTGCCTGAACCCTCCTAATGGCATATTCTAAAGCAAAGTTGAAAAGCAATGGCGACAGAGCATCTCCTTGTTTCAAGCCATTCTTAATAGGGAACGTGTCAGACAGATGTTTGCCTACCCGAACTCTGCTATATGTTTCACTTAGGTACATTTTTATTAACCTTACTAGTTTCATGGGGATACCGAACTCAATGAGAATATTATACAAGACCTCCCTCCTAACTGAATCATAGGCTTTCTTGAAGTCTATAAATAGCTGATGAACTGCCTCATTGTATTCCCATTTTTTCTCAAGTATTTGACGAATGCTGAATATATGATCAGTGGTTGACCTGTTACGTCGAAATCCACACTGATGATCCCCAATAATTTCCTCTGCATATGGAGTTAACCTTGACAAAAGGATGTTGGATAGAATTTTGTACGTAGTCGACAAATTGATATGCCTCGATAGTTATTGCAATCTGTCTTATCACCCTTCTTATAAATAGGCACAATGACCGACTCCTTCCATTCCTCAGGCAATTCCTCCTTATTCCAAACAGGAATAATAAGTTTATGGATTTCAGACCGAATAATCCTACCCCCTGCTTTAATCAATTCTGCTGGAATCTGATCAATACCTGGTGATTTGTGGCTTTTTAGTTTTCCAATAGCCATCTCAACCTCAAAGGCACTGGGCTCAGGCACTAGTGGCTCTGCTGTGTGTACTTCAATCTGCCTAACATCATTAACCCCGTGTATATTCAACAGCTGGGAGAAATGATTCCTCCACCTAGCCAAAATACTGTGGGAGTCTGCAACCAGGTCACCCTTCTCATCCTTTACTACATTACTTCTAGGCTGGTACCCCCTCTTAAACTCATTGATACCCCTATACAAGTCTCTTATATTCTTGTTCTTACTATTTGTTTCAATTTCATTAATTTTAGCTTTCAGATATTCCTTCTTTTTGTTCCTGAAATGTCTACTAGCTTCACGTCTTACGTTGTGCAGATTATCTCCATTATTTTGGTTTGGATTCTGTAACCACTGAATTTTAGCCTGCTTCCTTTTATCTAAAAATTCTGCACATTCTGCATCAAACCATGGTTTATGCTGCTTCCGTTCGTGTAGACCTAGACTCTCTTGAGCCGAGATTTTGATAGTCTCTTTAATGTTTTCCCAAGCCCTATTCATGTCCTCACTAACATTTAAGTTTTCCAGAGCTGCAAACCTGTTTGAGATCTTAAGCTGATACTGTTTCCTAGCCTCTAGTTCACTTAGCTTCTTGAGATTAAATCTCTCTACATCAAACTTCTGTGCTGCTTGTTTACTTACTGCCAGTCTTTCCCTAACTTTCGCAACCACCAGATAGTGATCAGTATCACAGTCAGCTCCCCTGAAAGATCGCACATCGAGTATACTGGAATGCCGTCTCCTATCTATCAATATGTGATCGATCTGATTGTGAGTCTTCCCATCAGGAGAGGTCCAGGTGTATTTATGAATATTTCGGTGCGGAAACATAGTGCTCTTAACAACTAGATTCTTTGATGTGGCAAAGTTTACTACTCTAACACGATTATCGTTGCTATCCTGATGTAAACTCTCATTCCCAATAGTCGGTTTGAAAATATCCTCTCTCCCCACTTTTGCATTAAAATCTCCTAACAGAATTTTCATATGGTATTTAGGAAAATGATCAAAAACCCCTTCTAATTCCTCATAGAAGCTGTCCTTTGAATCATCACCCTTCTCTTCCGTTGGTGCATGCGCATTCAGAACAATGATATTACACCAGCGGCCTCTCACCACTATGTATGACATCCTAGCACTAACAAACTCCACTCTCTTGATTGCTGATACCATTCTCTGGTGCACAAAAAACCTGTTCCCAATTGATGATTTTCCTGCCCTTTGCCATAGAAAAAAGTATACTCCCCGGCTCTTACAGTCCCTTCGTTGTCCCACCTAACCTCCTGTACACCCACTAAATCTAACTTGTACTTAGCTAATTCCCTGGCCACTGTCATAAGTGACCCTGGCCTATACATGCTCCTCACATTCCACGTTCCAAAACTCATATCCTTTTTCCGTAGCTGGGGTCGTACCAAAGAATCGGTCCAGGTCCGAGGCTTTGTAGGCTGTTTCGTAACATCATAATTTTTTACGGTGAGGAGTTGTTAGCACCTCGCCCAACCCCCAAGCTGGAGGACCACCCCTTGTCGGCTGTCCGCGACTGCTTATTCAATGTATTCGCAGCTACCCTCCATACCTGGAGGCCGTTCCTCCATCCGCAACCCGAGGACGCGCCATGCCGTGGTGACAGGGACCCACTTAACATGGTTTTGTAGACACTATGATATCAAATATTTTCCATGATTTACCCATCAGCCGTTATCAGCCACTGAAATCGGTTTATGACTAGTACATTAGGATTTTGAAAAATAAATTAATAATATTTGAAAACATCAGTAAGATTGGCACTGCGATTTTGTCATGGAACATATAGTTACATTTGTATGTGTATTAATGCAGTTGCAATCCGTTTTATGTCACAATTTTTAAAATTAAACAGACATTTAAAGCTTCAGGGTCAGCCCAACCCCCACCCCAATAAAAAAATTTTGGTGCACACACCTGCCTCGTACACCGTTTATGTACTCATAATCACAACGCAACCAGCGGGTAATTGGATACTTCTCGGGATAAACGTCCACAAACTACTCGTGGCATTCTGGTCTTTGCTGCCATCTACAGCGTTCCTCTGGTGGTTAGTGAGTGCGGTGAAGGAAAAACACACAAGAGCGCGTTTTAGTGATTAATTTTTGTTTTGAAGCTTGTAAGGTGAGCTAAAACAATAAGTTTTTAAAACTTTGTATAGGCTAAGGGTTTAGGGTTTACACACACACATACTCTATTGACTTGTAGTTTTCTACAATCATTATTGAGGTTAAGTAGTACCCGGTTATTCTGAGCGCCAAATCTACAACGAGCAGACTGCCAGTGACACCAACCGTTGTTGTATATCACTGAAGAATTTCGGGTGAATAGGTCCATTTTGGGAAAAGCTGAAGAGTTTCAGCTTATGAAACATTTTTCCTAATGTTATGCCAACCATTTTCCGTCATTCATAAATTAAACCATTAAACCGAAACTTTTACCTTGATTTCAGGCTTCGGCCGCGATTTTGATGAGATCTGCGCTCTTCTGTGATATTACGACGCCGCGTAATATCTCAAGAGAGATCTGCGCTCTTCTGTCTTATTACGACGCCGCGTAATATCCCAAAAGAGTGCAGATCTTGTGTATTTTTAGACCTGTTACTGAATTCAAAAATCTCCTGTGTCCGTCATGTTAGATCGATTGCAGTATATGAAGTACCATGTCAGGATAAGCCCTAGTGGTGTAATTCATACTGGGCTGTTCAAACGTTCAAAAATAAATTATACGGAGTATGGTGATTGCGTAAGCCCACGTTATTCCTTCAGAAAGAAAAGCTGGCCAAAGTGAAATTTCTAACAGCATCAACAATGTAACTGTGGTGTATTAGGTCTTCTGTGCGCCTAAATGCGTAGGCAACAGCACTCATTATACCTATGCAAATGTTTGATGTAGCGAAAATTAATTTGCTCACCTGCACAGACGGGGCAGCACTGTCCGAGCGGTATGTATTGTTGCGACGGACATTCCAGCTCTGTGCATACCACACCCTCACAATCCGCGCCTGTGCAAACAAACAATTGCTTTTAAACAATCACTTCCGCAACCAAAGCCATTCAGTCAGTTCACGTGAATTCAAAGACCTGGAAAAATTATGGCAAATAAAACAAAGCCTAAAATAACAAAGAAAAAATGGTCTGCTTTCACACAAAGAAAGTGTGTTACGATTTAGTTCAGATTATCACCCCGAAATTTACGTATTGTTATCGGCCACGTGACACGAAGTAGTTACTTGTTTATGCCGGAAACGCAACATCTTAATTCAGATAAAATGTATCGTCGCAAGGGCTAAGAAGAAGGGAAAAGACTGTTGCCTGTTCCAAGCACTAAACCGACATTCTTCACGAGAGACTTGAGGAAAAGAACGAAAACTTTCGGTCAGGGCTTTGGGGACACGACTGGGTTTCGGAACGGACATCTCACGAACACAAGCCTGAAACAAAGACTGGGCCTACTGTCTCGTGGGTCACACCTGAGGAGACCGTAATCGCGTTATTCATTTCCATGACAAACCGAAATGGGAAAAGAACAAAACTTATTTACAGTGGCGCTGATGGTAACGGGTAATTAGGAACATTCTCTTGCTGGCAGTAATCAACAGGAGGGAATTTCTGGCTTGGACCGTTTCAGCAAGACCCAGAGCAAAACTGTAGTGCGTAAACAAATCTTATGACCTGGGGGTCACCATATTAATGGATTAACTAATTGGTGCACGATTGAAGGTCACGACCGCGCGTTTCCGTTCCACATGTTACACGCGTCGGAAAGAGTTGCATGTTTCACACGATAGGGACAGAGCATCAACGGCATACAGCCACATTAGGAGGCTGAGACCCGACCGATAACAATATGTTCTGAGCATGTAAGCCCCTCGATGCTGCCATCTTACAGATCTGAGACACAGAAGAGGTTTCCTATAACGTATGTAGCCACACAGAACGTACAACGGAAATTAACGTGTAGACTTTATTTTGTAACCTACAGGAAAGAACGGCAAAGGTTCGGGATATATCCATGCTTGCAGCTTTTATTGCAAATTTACATGTTCATGAAATACCTATGAAAATATCATCTGGTGTAAACAAAATATCGCCGTGCAAAATGATAACATGATATTATACTTAATGTTACACTTTCCCTCATACACGCGAGGAAGGGGGATAGCTTATCCAGTATAGTGAGCAGGCTAGAGGCTAGGTGACAGATTTAATTTGTTCTTAATAAAGAATTGTGAATATTGTTTTAACAATGCATTTGTATCATCCCGTGAATATTGGTACACTTACAGAAATAATTGTGTGAAGAGCATTTGAACTACACGGAGCGTTATTTCTTTTCGTTACCGGTACATAAAATGTGCATAGTTTAACGTATGAATGAACAGACATATTTAAGTAAAGTCAATTTGTACGAGCCTCCTGCTAATTTCAAACGTGATCAGCAACGGTATTGGCCTGTTAGATCGGCTGTGGTAAGAGCATTTTTTCATTATTCACCTCGATTTTACTAGAAAAATAAAGACGAAATCACTCCTTTTCCATGCGGAAGACGCAGGAAAGAGATAACGACAGTGCAAACTAAGTGAACAAACCAGAATGCAAAGACTTGACAGCACGTCAATATTACATTATTTTACGGGCTTTATGCCAGTGTCAGAAGGTCTTTGTTATATCAAACGTACACACAAACACACACCTACAGCCAGACACGTCGGTATCAGGTCTACCGATTATTTTTCGCGAGTATGTAGTACTTCTCGAGATTCGCATGGGTTCCGCGAGCCACGGATTGCAAATGCAGTGTTTGCTGCGATCCCCTGGTAAATTCACTGAACAGCTGCCCGCCACTGTAATCACAGCTAGCACAATAAACCGCCAGTATTACAAAATGAGTGTACTACATTTTCCTCAAAATTTTCGCACAACTGTGGCAAGAAAATATAATTTGTGTTGTGGCCATGGCACGTTTTGCGGCCTTGCTGCATTCCAAGGACTCAACCCACGAGTTACGTTCATCATAATAAGACGAAATATGAGCGACACTGTACAGACCGCTCTTGCACTAGTCGCTATATGTCTTTTTTTAGGCGCGTTCTCAAAATTGCTAAAAGCAGCTATTACTTCGTCATGTTTGTCTGTCTGCCTGTTTGTCCGTATGGAACAACTTGGCTGCCACTGGGTGGATTTTCATGAAATTTGGTATTTGAGGATTTTTCTAATATCTTTGAGAAAATCCGAGACGTATTAAAATCTGACAACAGTAACGGGTGTTTACATGAAGACTTATGTACATTTATGATAATATCTCGCACAATTCTTCTTAAAATTAGAGTTTTTTATACGCAAGTTATAGAGAAAATCAAAACACGCGTTTTATGTTCGATAACTTTTGCCGAAAATCGTGCCATTTATGAGATAATGTGGAAAAATATGCTAGAGCCAGGCAGGCCACAGATGACAATACAATATGACACATGCGCTCTGCGTGCTGGATAGCTAATGACACTCAGAATATTTAATACTTTTTGCTTTTACACGGCAAAAATGTTTACGCGAACGCGTCTCAATATTGCCTTATCCTTATGCTGCCTGTTTTGTTTTTTAACTCTGCCATTGACACAGGCCGCCATGTGCATTAGCAGTGACAGTAGCGATCTGTGGAACGTCAGGGCTGAGGGTCAGTCCTAACGCGACTGTGTGACTTCAGAAAGTAGTCTCTGTTATGGTGTTCTGGCTTAAGGCACTGCATAGCGCCAGCGTTTGGAAGGAATTTCATCCTGTCTTCATTGCAGAAATGGGGAAGAGAAGCTTTGAGGCAGTATGTTGCTCCGAGACGTTGGTACGCTACCAGATTACACGGTGTCATGACTGACAATGCCACAGTATGAATTTTTACATTCGTGAAACCCACAAATCATATAAAACGCTGGCAAGGACAAATGTGACCCTGAGCTTTTGTGGTTGGTGGTGGGCATTTGCTGTTACGACTGTAGGCCTACACGTCCCCACATCTGAGATCAGGATAGTGACGTCATGACAAATTATAACGCGTTCAGGATTTGAAGTTCTCGTGACAGCGAATGGTAACACTGCCGTCTTCTGGATTGTGACATTGTGCAGTTTGGTGGACAGGTACCAACGTTTATGAATTGGGACATACGTATCGAGAAAAGCACACGGCGGCATGTTGCAGCAGGTGTGATCATATACAGTAAGGGTCTTCAACCCGCGGGTCGCGGGCTGCATGCGGCCGTCCGAATGTTTTTGTGCGGGCCCCAAACAAATTTTGAATTTTGAAAGCAAAATGTTTAATTCAAATAAATAAATGTTAAATAAAATTCATTCTGAAATATTTTAAATTTTGTACTAAAATTTTAAAAATGTTTTTTGTTTTTTTCTTGTATATGAAATCTCGATTAGCGTCGCAGTAAATACTGCAAGACTACAGTAGGGAATGTTTGCAGGGTGGGGAATAGGTAAATAATAATAATAAAAATAAATCATAAACCATAAATAAATAAATAAATAAATAAAATAACAAAACTGTGTTATGTATGTTTATGTAGGGAAATATCAGTGGGCATGTCCTGCTATAATATGCAAACTTTACTTTGTAAAACGTGAATGCGGCCCGCGAATATTTCTGCTATTAAAATGTGGCCCTTCAGCAAGTAAATGTTGTAGACCCCTGACATACAGCGTCGAATGATTAGATGATAATTGAATAATGAGTTGACAGGGATATGAAATCCTGATCTGAGACAACACACGAACGACCTCAGACAGAATGTCCGGCATCCGAGTCGAATTTTTGATCTGGGAATTCCTGAATAAAAAGTAGACCCATTTGACAGCGATGTTCGGGTACATTATTTTATTGTTATTATTGTTATTATCATTATCATCATTATCACCATCATCATCATGATACAGGTAAAGCTAAAGCTACCGTGTACACGCCGTGAGTGTATATAGGTGGAGTGCAGCTGTACTTCTCTCATTCTTAACCTCGGCACTAGACGGAAGTGAGCGGTCAGCCTCACACACTGGCCGCTTTACCTCCGGGGAAACAGCTCACCGTGCCCGTTGAACAGGGGCTCCAGGATCGGTCTGGATATTTCGGAGCAGAGGCAGATCTGTTGAGACCTGCGCTCCTCTGGGATATTATGCAGTGTCGTATGGTAATCCTTTACAGGCGTTTCGGGACAACGTATCGGTCTCATCTTCAAGGGTGTACGAAGTCCAAGCAGAAAAGAAAGCTGGTAAGACGGTAGGCCCGACTCAGTTCATATAGGGAAAGATGTGGGCGGTTAATTTTATATGTTTTTCACCGTGCATATTTTACAGTTGTTAAGATGGACCAACAAATACGCACACTGTTTACAATTATATATTTGTATCAGTGTCACCCCTACATGTTTCGATGGTCAAGCCACCATCATCAGGGGGGCACCAACGGTCACAGGCTCCCTCCTGCATCTAAAGTCATACAACATTACATATAAGACCATGTAATACTGTACTATAAGAATATGTTAGCCTAATACTGTATGCCGTTAGATCCAGACCGGAGCCTGTGACCGTTGGTGCCCCCTGATGACGGTGGCTTGACCACCGAAACATGTAACGTTGACACTGATACAAATATATAATTGTAAACAGTGTGCTTATTTGTTGGTATGTCTTAACAAATGTGGGCGGTACTCTTGTTGATGCTTCTGCTGTTCCTGCTGCTGCTGCTGCTGCTGCTGCTGCTGCTGCTACTGCTACAGATTTGCAATAGTTTAGTGAAGTGACGGAACAGAGGTTCGATAACTTGCCACCAGAAAAATGTTGTGCTCGCCAACGTGGTATATGATGAGTAAAGGAAGAGGGGCTGTCGCCTCGGGTAAAGCCGACCGGAGCAAAAATATTAGCACTTATGACCTTCTGCCTCCGACATTAATGAATGTGCGCGGCTTACGGACACACTGCCTCGTTGTGTTCATGTTATGGAGTTAAGGCACAAGGACATCATCATTATTAGTAGTAGTAGTAGTAGCAGTAGTCGCATTTAGTTTCATTTGTACACAACGCTGACGGTCGTTGTAGCAATACGGCCTTACGTCAGTACTGTTGAAGGGCCAGGATGACGGCTAGACAAAGAACAACACTGTCGCTTATCGTATGTTTGTTAAAAAAAGAGTAAATATTCGGCAACACGGCGCTTTGCTTACTGCTTAGCTGGGATACTAACGCTGGTATGAAATACAGCTGTATAGGATTCAGTGTATAGAGCAGACTATTGCTGTTACGGCAGCAGTGTTACAGCACTTCAGAAGCATCGCAAAAGGCATTTGCCACAAATTATGCATCCGCACATGCTAGAACACATCTCCAAACTGAAGTTTTCAGCTTAATATAAGAGTCTGTTCTTAAAATAAATATGTAAAAAGCGTATCGGAACGGGACACGCGGTGGCGCAGTTGGCTGAGGTACTGCGCGGGTTCGATTCCCGATGGTGTCACTGGAAATTTTCATTGGCATAATCGTTCCGGCCGCACTGTGGCCCTGGGGTCGACTAAGCCTCTAACAGAAATGAGTACCAGGAATATTTCCTGTGGGGTAAAGGCGGCCGATGCGTAGCGCCGACAACCTTACCACCTTCATGTGTCGACTGTCTTGAAATCCGGGAGCCTCAAACTCCTGGAACCCTCAGGGCCTGTCCAGGCCTGTAATGGGATAGCTTACCACACCGGAACATATTACAGCAGAGACTGCGTCATACTTGTATGCATATTATTGTTGGCGTCGCTGCTGAAATTCGAAAATGAGGAAGCGCAACTGCACATCCAACAGATAAACTTGCACTATGCGCCGTTTTTGCGTCCGATACGAGGTGTCAACTCAGCGGTGGCCGTTACTGTAAGCTTACGCACCCCCCGCAAAGAACTGAAATCACACATTGCTGGTAAGAAATATCGTAACACTTTCCGTGCTAATGAGCTACTGTCGCTTGCACCTAATTCATTTAAAACAAAGTTTGTCACCTCTATGGGCATTGTCGATAACGGGTACCAAATAAATTTTGGACGTTTTGCTACAGTAAAAGATCGTAACAGGCAGTAGTCTGTAATGCGGAAACTCGCTGTACTCTTCGGCTGGCTGTGCTGCATAACGCTTGTCTTGCAGACTAAGTGATAATATTCAAGCTTCAGTCAACGTTGTAACATGATGATGATGATGATGATGATGATGATGATGATGACGACGGCGGCGGCGGCGGCGGCGACAATATTAGTTAGCTACATAATAACAAAATGCCGGACATTTTATGTCTAGTATTTTCTCTACATTTCTCCCTGACAGACAACTCGAAGTCCGGACCGTAGGATTAAAAACCGAACGTCTTTCAACCCTACTTCCTCAACAGCATATATCCGTGACAGTTGTAGGTTGTCTTGTATTCGATGCTTGTTGTTAACCAAACACGTAACGCGAGCTGTGCGCACCAGCGTGTGTGTGTGTATTTGCTACCATTATATACCGTCGGTGGTAGAGGAATGACATACGAGTATGGGGCATTGGTGGAATGATAATGACGTGTGAAAAAAAAAGAAGAACTATGAGTAAATATTTTGAGACGGCACATGTTGTTCAGTCACAGATATGTTTTTACTCAAAACAGTCGTACACAACATAAAAAGCGGGATAAAATAGGCTACATGTTTCGGCTTATTAAGCCATCATCAGGCCCTTATTAAGAACATTAAAAGTACACTTAATCCTGCAGTAAGTGCGAGATCGACACACTTGCAATATGATAATATCCGTGATTTCAGGCTTCCGCCGCGATGTTAATGGGATCTCTGCTCTTCTGGGATATTAACCCTTTAAAGACGAAGCGTATCTGCTTTATATAAGGACTCAGTGGGTACCGCGCTGTAAACACTCTCCATCACGGCTATAAAAACCAGTCTCTTAATGTTTTATAAGGCAAAAGTTGCTGTTTGCTCTGAGATCCGTACAAAACACATAAACGCAATGTGGGCACCATGTAGAATTTTTTAATGTTAAACCTGGTGGTACGTAAAGTTACCGCTAGGCTTTAAAAGGTTAAGCAGCGTCGAGTGGTAAACCGGTACCGAAGTTTAGAGACAACGTATCGGTCCCATCTTCAGGGGTCAAGAAGTCCAAGATGAAAAGTTCTTGACCGTTGAAGATGAGACCAATACATTGTCCCGAAAGGTCTGTAAAGAATTAGTACTCGACGCGAATGTATCTAAAGGATTTTTAAAATGGGGTTTAACACAAGATGTCTTAACACATCCATGATAAAAGTGTGAATATATGAAAAAGTAAAGGTAAAAGTTTAGAAATTAGTTTTTAAAAAGATGTGCTTGTCGGCAGCCGAGCGTGTTACCGGATCGCAATAAAGCAGTGGAAGACCTGTCCCACGGCCATTTTGTCCACGACGAATCCCACACGGAATGGCCTGGGATATCGAGCCCTGTCCTCGGCCGTGGGAAACCGGGGGCTAAAGGCCTGAGCCATGGCATATCTAGAAGGGTTGTGGAACAGCCCTCCTTCTCAGTATGTCACCCTTAACTAGCGGTCATACTGATTTTCTGTCGTTAACCAAACACTGCGGCCTGTAGAGAGCCGCACTGCTACATAGGTCGGTTTAGCACATAGCGTAGTTGAGTTCAATACCCAGGATTGCGTCAGCAAAACAAGGCTGGAACCCCAGACTTTACGCTTGAAATAAGCCTTGAGGCTCGAGGATCATTGCGGAATGGGGCGATGTGGGTCATAACAGCGATAAGGAACTCCTCTCGTGACGCCATGTGGGTAACACGCCTGCTTCGTAATCGGATGGTTCCGGCTCATTTCTCACTCCGGATGGTAACTTCCCTGACTTACGTGCTTCCGTGACTTTCCTTGGTTTCTGAGGTAAATTCTTGGATAGTACATAAATGGGACACGGCCGCATCCCTCGGAATTCATGATTCACAACCCCTCTTCCCTTAAGTGCTACAAAATGCGTAAGCTATGTATAGAATCGGCCGATCCCAGTGGCCATGCTGTCAAAGGCGTGGGCCTTCGGCAGAGCGCTTGCTGGGATCGTGGGTTCGAAGCCCACGGGGGGCATGGATGTTAGACTCTTGTGAGTGTTTTTGTGTTGTCACGTAGAGGTCTCTGCGACGGACTGATCACTCGTCCAGAGGAATCCTACCAAGTGTGGTGTGTCTAAGTGTGATCTAGAAACTTCCAAAAGGAGGCGGCGTAGGCCCAATTTGGGCTGTTGCGCCACAGGAAAGGAAATGTGTATAATTGAGAAAGCGTCAGTAATTAAACCTAGAAACAAGACAAATGAAATTTCGAAATGGCAGGACCTCGAAGGTACAAGCCAAGTGGGCATCTTGGTATATCGGCAGTTCTGGGTCCAAAGCTCGGTCCTGAGACCGACCGACGGAAGGATTTTGTACACTTTCGCAATGCCAACAGCAAAACTCCGAGACATAACCTAAAATTCGGCAAAGACAACTCTTTTTCGCGCCTTTCCATGTCGTTATTTACTAATGATTTTTGCTGTGTCACGGCCTAGGTCTGACCTACAGACAGCTTTGTTAAATCAACAGTATCTAGATGAATTGAGGGACCCGCAAACCCCTGCCTTAAAAGGGTATTCACAACCCGCCTCGCGATCCTCGGTGAGCATGCAGCGCGCCGTCATTTTTGCCTTGACTTTATTGTGCTGCCACTGGCTGCTTTCATGCAGAGTCATCCCCCGAAGTTACGTCGCAGGTGTTTCCGAGACAGGCGGCTTCGGTCGAGACGACGTACGTAATAGTAAAATGTGCAGAGTGGTCCAGGGCAACGTTTTGACCAAGAAAAAGATAGGCTGTATTCATGAAAATGTAAAACAATCCCATTACAGGCCTGGACAGGCCCTGAGGGTTCCAGGAGGCTGAGGCTTCCAGATTCCTAGACAGTCGGCACTAGAAGGTGGTAAGGTTGTCAGCCGTACGCACCGGCCGCGTTTACCCCGCAGGAAATATGCCTGGTACTCATTTCCGTTAGAGGCTGAGTCGACCGCAGGACCATAGTGCGACCGAAATGAAAAATTCCACTGACATCATCGGAAATCGAACCCACGACCTTCCGGTTTGTAGCGCAGTGCCTCAACCAACTGCGTCACCGCGGACCCTAGGCTATATTCATACTTATGAAAAATTTACAAGAAATCTGAATTGACAAAAGGTGGGATTTCCTCTTGAACTGTAGGTGGGACGTCTGGCTCATTATTTCCTTTGTCCAACAGTAGGACTCTCTGAAGATGACGCGAATAGATCAAGCACTAAAGTCTGGCAAGACAAAGACCTCTTTTCGTCTTTCAGAATCTCATCAAAACAAGAAAACATCCTCATAGTTCCTTGTAGAGTTATGGCTTTTCGCTGTTTTATTGGAGTCAATGCCCTCAAACGCCGTGCTGCCAGTTTCCATACGTTAAAGCCCCTCAGTCAACTTAGAAACTGTCCTTAGGCTCAGGTTCAGGCTCAGGCTGAGGTTTGGGCTGAAGTTCATGAGGTTCCTCTGCTGCTTCATCGGCTTTTTGTTTCCGAATTTCAACAACACGTTCGATCATGAGCTCTCATCATGGCAGTTCAGCAACACGAAGACATCTTCAGCATCGTACTTACGAATTTGCGCGTTTGGTTTAATATTCTGGGTTTGTGGGCGAAACGACCAAGTGCGAAGCGACGTCAGACAAGGAAGACTTTTCATTACAAGAAACACGCGGGAACAGTATTAAGCGGAACGTTTGATGTTTTCCTTAATGTACTTTTCGAATGTCGCTCTCAGAGCCGCTGCTGGTGGTTTGGTTAGGCTAGTCAACAATTACTTCTACGGACCCAGAGCCAGAAAAAAGTCAACCATCTTGCTCTTGGGCTAAATGAGTGGGGAATAGGAGCTCAATTTCTCATCGCCGTTGCGTCCAGACTAGCTCCGTGGCCCACTAGATTCCTAACCAGTGGATACTGGGAAATCATTCCCCAAGGGATAAAACTGACCTCTCATGTCCATTTATTAATAAGGTTAAGAAGGCGCAGTGTGTGTGTGTGTGTGTGTGTGCGTGTGTGGTGGGTGGGTTTAGAGGGGCGTCGCCATCGACGGTGATATTGACTTACCTGTTCTCCAGTAAAACTTCCAGAAGCAAAGATTATAATAAACAGAAGAATGCCAAGATTCTAAGATGTAATGTCAAATTGCTGTGTCGTGTATTTGAGTATTTTTCACGATATGTCAATAAAATTCAAGTTGCAATAAAAGAATGGCGGGTACGTCCCATGAACACGTAAATACATTTATGATAATATCTCGCTGAATTCTTCTATGAATTAGAAATATTTCAGACAGAAGTTGTAGAGAAAATCAAAACACATTTTACCGTCAATGCATTTTTCCGAAAAAATTGTCGTTTGGGAGATAATGTGGAAAACTGTGGTACAGAGAGACGGACAGCATACAATATAATGCTGCGTAGAAAAGATGGGCTTTGCATGCCGGGTAATTAAGGTAAGAATACAGACACACACTCATAATATTGCTTCATAACTGATTAATTCTGTCTGATGTCTTAAAATGTTTTACTGCAACACTTACAGAAACTGGCGTAGGTCTGCGGCCGAGTGCTTGCTGGGATCGTGGGTTCGAATCCCACCGGGGGCATGGATGTTTTTCTTTTACAGTGTTTGTGTTGTCGGGTAGAAGTCTCTGCGACGGGCCGATCCCTCGTCCAGAGGAGCCCCACCGACTGTGGTGTGTGTTTGAGTGTGATCAAGTGAAAATAAACAACCTCGACACCTACTGTGAGTAGGTAGAAGAGATAACTACTACGAAACGAAACTTACAGAACCTGAAAAACTACCCAACGACTTAACATATCATTGCGATCTGTTTAGGCAAATTGTAAGTCTAAAGCAGGCAATGAGCAACGGCACATTCTCTTGTTTCAATGCAGCGTTTATGTCCAACACGTGAAAAGAGACCAATTGATGTTGGAATATGATTACTTTCAAAAACTGCTGCGTATAATTACCACTGCTGCCAGTCATATAAATTTACTATGAAAGCATGTTTGTGCAACATTCAATACTTTTACATATTTCAGATTAATACACTTCTTAACACGGAACGAATGAAATGAGTATAAGGTATTGTGTCTAAAAATAACTATTCTATAACAAATGTTGGCACGTGAGAGATACTGGTGCAGTTAGAATTTAATGGAGTAACTGCAGTAGAGGCCTACTAAATGAAAAAAAAACACGTCTGAGAGAAGTTTTTACTGTTGCCGAAACACGCGAACCGTTGCCACACCTATGGAAGTGCATTTTAAAATTTGCTGGCTCTTGAACTCGCACCGAAAAACACCAGCCTGCCGCTATGCACCGGCGTACCGCCATGCACCGGCCTGCCATTATGCACCGGTGAAGGAAGTTTTACTTTTTAATGCGGTCTCCGTTTTTTATGTTTACAGATTAAAGTTTGTGACAGTTAATTTTTCCTCTACAGTACTAGGCGAAGAACGTATAGATAAACCACCAAACTTAGCGTTATATGATTTTCTATATTCTTCTGCTACTTCACCTGATAAACAGTTTGTCTGAAGTGTTGTTTTTCTCTGTTCCCGTCTCAAATCTGGAGTTGAAGATACACAACCATGCAAAACAACGGATATAAATAGTTTTATCCTCTTTAGCAATTTTAAAGGAAAGGGGGAAATTTTCGTAGAATTTAAAAAAGATATAAGCTACGAGACAGGCATATGCCTTGAATTGCAGGATATGCCCTCATACAATAAAACTTCTAAATTTATGCGCACATAACAGCGAGCTTTTTTATGGTGAAGGGCCCCGCACCGGAAGCTACGGACGCACCGCAGTCTTGAGGCTTGCTGTGGAACCCTATGTTGAAGGTGAATAGTTTTTCCAGGCAATGGAGTGCAGGTGGAATGAAAATGACAGGGGAAAACCGAAGTACTCGGGGGAAAACCTGTCCCAGTGTCACTATGTCAACCACAAATCCCACATGGACTGGCCCGGGATCGAACGTGGGCCTCCGCGGTGAGGGGCCGCGATTAACCGCGTGAGTCATAACACGGCCCATAACAGTGAATTGCTTGCACACACAATCTAACTTCGTCTACATGAAAGATCAGAATGCTAAAAACGCCTGTGTGGCAAATAAACATTCACAGTAATCAAGATGATTTCTTAGATAAGACCTGACTGCATATACAGAGCAACCACTGTCCGCCCAGTTGTCTTTTTGATGCAATTCCCTGCTTGAAAAATAAACCACAACACTTCCTTATCGTTAGTGCATGTTGTTAATCACTAAGTTCCCAAGATGTTAGTAAACTGCCCCAAAAATCAGAAGTTTCCCCGACCTGGCGTACAGGATCCCAGCTGAGAGCATTCCACGCGGCCCTGCTCGCAGTAACACGACGTGCAAGCATCCGGTCTCCATGTTTCCCCGTTCTTGCGCGGCAAACCCTCGAAAGTGCACCCGCCCGCTTCTGCAAGAAAGACAAGAAAAGCCAAACCGCTTCTAGATTCCATCAGGACAGCTTTTGATCTTCATGCTGCCAGAACAGCCATAATTTGCTAAAGAAAATTAGGGTCCGAAGTTTGTTTGCGGGAGAAATAAAATGCGTGCATTGTTAGGACTTGGAATTTTAACTTCATTATGTAACGGGGGAATTATGATTGATGGGACTGTATCAGCAAGAAGTGTGCCAAGTGTGCCTGCAAATCTTAACCTTTCAAAGCCTAGCGGTAACTTTACATACCACCAGGTTTAACATTAAAAAATTCTACGTGGTGCCCACATTGCGTTTATGTGTTTTGTACGGATCTCAGAACAAATAGCAACTTTTGCCTTATCAAACATTAAGAGACTGGTTTTTACAACCGAAGTGGAGAGTGTTTACAGCGCGGTACGCACTGAGTCCTTATATAAAACAGATACGATTCGTCTTTAAAGGGTTAAACCCGTGAAGTTGGCCTGCTTTGTAATTCGGCCACGTGGCACTGTTGGCCACATTTTTACGGAACCAGCAAATTCGTGTAGTATTAGACGTAGACGTTACTCCATAACTTGGACACCTGAGTGTCTTGAATCTTGATCACAGTTTCAAGTTTAATGTTTTACTTTCTGTTGCAAGTTCAAACTCCCTTTTTTTGGCCGACCTGAAGGTTCGTATAGCTTCTGGGCCGAAATCCTCATTCATTAGCAGAACTGCTTTTTGTCCTCTCAATTTCCATCCTTTCTCCACAAGTGTGGGCAACACAACGGGGATTTTCTAATGGCATTATTCATTCACAGGGTTATGTACGTGTACCTGCTTTCCAAATCGACCATCAGTCTGTGCACTCTGAAATGCACATTTGCACATGTGATAGCGCAAAGTTCAACTTTCATACTGTCAAGTGGTTTCCCTGAATTGGCCATCCATTTAAGCTGGGCGGCTTTCAGTGGGACCAAAAGTGGCAAAGATAGACGGGTTTCTCTGTACTGTCTTTTTAAAGGCGGTATATCGCGTAATGCTATATGTGAGTGAAATTATCCCCTGACTGGCTTCGGTTCTGGTTTTTGACGTCGCAGATACTTAGCTTGGTATGCCAGTATTTTTTTCATTGCGCAACAATCCCTGTTGGGCCAGGACCTCCTCATTATCGGGGCTTCACGATGACACTCAGACACGCCACTCTCGGTAGGACTCCTCTGAATGGGTGATCGGCCCGACGCAGGGACCTCTACCTGACAACACACTACGCTCACAAAGAACAGTTATTTATGCCCCTGCGGGATTCGAACCCACAAACCCAGCAAGCGAGCGGCCGCAGACCCACGCTTTAGACCGCCAGGCCACTGGGATCGGCTCAGCGACTCATAATGACAGCCACTATTAAATTTATTAGGCAATATGATATGGAATAGAACGTGTGTCCAAGACACCCAAATTATTACACAGTGCATATATAGAGGTTGTCTTACTGAACGTGCTAGATGACGTATCTGAAGGTGACTAACCCAGTACGAAACTCTACCGTGTAACCGTACCTTAAATTCGTTTCGTTTCGTTTCGTTTCTTAGTCCTTACCTCTTCTGCCTACCTACAGCAGGTGTCGCGGTTGTTTATTTTTCACTTGATCACACACAGACACATATCACAGTCGGTAGGACTCCTCTGGACGAGGGATCGGCCCGTCGCAGAGACTTGTACCTGACAACACAAACACTGTACAAGAGACAAAAATCCTTGCCCCCCGTGGGATTCGAACCCACGATCCCAGCAAGCGCTCGGCCGCAGAACCACGCCTTAGACCGCGCGGCCACGTACTTCACATTATGGATGACAATCACACCTTCGTCTGTAGGGGATAGCAGGACTCTATTAATCGTGCTTTGTTCTTTGTATAATTATAAATTCGATACAAGGAGCTAGAGAAATAGAAGTAACCAATTGTGACTGGCCCAAAAGTACAGGTAGGGGCTAATCACAACACACTTAAAAGCTCTGCAGAAGTATTTTTGTCAGCTTACAAACATCAAATAGTATAAATCTGCGGCTAATATTGCATCTTCTGTGCTGTATTTAAGAAAAACAAGTGAACAGGAACATTCGGTAGGAAACAGCATGATGTGTCTCACCAAGCAGCAAATATTTTCTGCGCACGCTCATGCAAGGTTTTAGGGATCCACGAGTGCAATAAAATTGTGTGACTGCTGCACGCAGCAGCTGCAGCATCGAAACCAATAGACTGACGTGGTTGGGCTAGTGCGGCAGAATGCAGTCTTTCCCGCAGTAATGACGGTAAATAAAAACTTCATTAGTCTGCAATGTTGTTAATTTACATTCTCCAAAAATATATATGTTGACAGACCTGCTTGTTTATGGAAGTTATGCCCCCCCGCCCCGCCCCCCATAATTACCTTGACTTTTTCTGCTTTTATACAATTTAAGATAGAAAGTAATCTTGTTCCTGTACATGCCATTAAGGCATAGGAGTGTGTGGAGGTATACCTCCCTTTATTCTTAAACTCGTCTGTAGATGGAGGTGAGTGCTCAGACTCACATCCCAGCTGCTTTTGAAGGAAGAGCAGCCGGTACCGACTGTTTGGTAGGCTGGTTGGACCCCGGAGGCAGTCGGGAGCCTTTGAAGAATATATTTACTGCCGGGGATCGAGCCCCGTGTCTTTGATTGCCCAGACCGTTGTCTGGTCACTACACTAACTGCTTTTCACTTGTTCATTTAACAGTCTGTGACGTAAGTCCAAACATAAAATATTTTACAAGATGTTGGTTGTGAAAAGGTTTGTACTTTGGCTTTCAGCTGTTTGTAATAATCTGTAGATAATTATGCTGGTGCTTCATTCAGTAGTGCGCTAAAAGCCGGGAGTTCGCGGGGTCGATTCCTGATGGGCTGAAAGGGATTTTTCCTTGACCTAATCATTCCGGCCGCACTATGGCCCTGGGGCCGACTAAGTCTCTAACAGAAATGAGTACCAGGACTATTTCCTGTGGGGTAAAGGCGGCCAGTGCGTAGGGGTGACAAACTTACCACGTTCACGTACCGATTTTCTGGAAATTCTGGGAGCCTCAATTACCTGAAACTCTGAGGATCTGTTCAGGCCTGCACAGGGATAGCTAAAAAGAACTTGATTCAGCATTCCCCAGTCTGATGTGTTCACAGTTTGTGTTTCCTTATGTTTGCTTTATGGCTACATGTTCAGACCTTCAAGTGCGTAATGTGGGCCCGCTGTGAAATCGTTATATGGGTAAAGGGCCTTATTGGGAAATTCGTCACATTTTCACACCCTGATATTTTTTAATTAATTATATCCAACGCTTAAGAAATCCGTTCGTCCTTTTTATATATAAAGTTACAGTCATCTCTGTGACGTCACGTATACAAGTGGGGGAATGGAGGTATAGATCCACTCATTCTTAACCTCGGCAGTAGATAGATATGAGTGGTCAACTGCACGTCCCTACCGCTTTTTTCCTCGGGTAAGCGCGTCGGAAGCCGGTGGGGGCGTAGCCAGACCGAGTACCCTGGAGGAGAGAGAAACCCCTTGCCCCTGCCGTGTATCGACACGTGACTGGACGGTCGTTTAGCCTGTAACCTGTGGTCGTCTCAGAACCGGCTGAGCTACTCGTTACTGCGTCTGACGACTTTATGTTACAGAGATTTCATACAGCATTTCGTAAGCCACCTACCGCACTCGCGAATTTAGGATGTGGCTCGTTGCTAATGATAGTTTTGGGCACCTTGACATAGCTTTGCAAAAAGCGACCATTATCCTTGAAAGGTATGTACGTCCTTCCGTCCGTCCGTCCGTCCGTCCATCTGTTCGCACGGAACAGCGCGACTAGTGCCAGACAGGATTTCGTGAAATTTTATGCGTGGAATTGCTATTAAAATTTGTCCCCTTTATGTTCTTTATAATTGAGATGAGCTTGTTTTCTGTGAGGTACGAGCTGAGGCTGAAGCAAAAGTTGAAGATCGAAACAAAAAGATTGAATGTTTTCTACATCTCGTCACTTCCGAAATATTGTTTGTAATCGATTTCAAATCGGTTTCTAACATACGGCGAAAATGTGTGTTGTTTACTGTGTAAATAACTGTAAATATACTCGCATTTTTATTTGTCTTTTTGATACAAGTCACCAACGACAACAACAAAACGAAAGCGCCTGAAGTACTAGCTCTGCCGACATTTCCTAACTTATTTGTATCACTAAACAGGCAAACTTAAACCATGCTGTAGCAGTGACTGACGCCGACTTTGCTTTCGCTGCATGCAGAAAACACACTGCTGTACAGAAACCGTGTCGTTGCAAGGTTTGCTATGCGCGACCGCCAGCGACTACGCGTTACCTAAGAAATGTCGCAAAACTTTTTGCCAGTGAAACGTTAAACCGAAGGTTAGAAGCAAATAAATTGCATAACGATAATTTAATGTTCCTTGTTCTTCCTTTGCAGAAATAAACCGGTACCTGTTCTGTACTTTGGGTAGAACGTGGCGATATGTACAAGCATTTTTTAAAAACAAAATGTTCGGTCTGTAGAATTCTGAATATCGTATATCACTTTCGGAATCATTCAGTCATTCTTTGTGTTTTTTGTTTCTCTTTAAACACGGGCTGATGGACAAAGTCAAATTTTGGATGGTCCCAAAAAGTCCATTGTTTGGCGATGATGGTAATGGTAATGCCCATAATAATAATAATAATAATAATAATAATAATAATAATAATAATAATAATAATTGCAAGGCCGTAACACTGATCGTCTTCTAAGTCTTCCTCCCATGACATTCCACCCTCACTTTCATCATATTCACCATCACTGCTGCTGCTGCTTTCATTGCCTATTATTGTTTTTGTTTTGGATCCCCTCTTCTGTTTTATATTCCCGCTAACAGTACAGTTTTTGTTTCTTTTCTGCAAGTTCAGAAGCAGTGCTCGAATTTTTTCTTCAGTTGCTTTAAATTTATCTCTGCAAGGAGAATCTCTTTCCTCTTCCGCCTTCTTTTGCACTTTCAACATTCCCCCCCCCCCCCTTTCATGATTCTAACACTTCATATTTCACGGGTAGTGTTAAAGGCGTTAGATCAACTTTCAGAACTGAGACTCAAAGAGGAGTGTTGATTTTCCGATGTTTCTGCAAGCGTTGCAGTTGCCATCTTCTTGGTGAGTCTGGGGCAACCAATTAACAACCAAAGAGCAAACTAAATGCAGAAAGTTGCGAGAAAAGCTACTGGCTACAGCCACCTTATTCTATTCAGCTAGTGTCAAAAGCCTGAACCGTTCTTAGTAACGGATCACGACAGAAGGCTTGCGATCTGGTACCAATTTCTTGTCTTCTTTTTCTTTAGCTGTCATGGGTGCCCTAGTCAGACAGAGATTAAATTTCTGTGCTATTAACATTTGCCAGGAGCCAGGATAGCGTAGCGTAGTCTGTATAGCGGCTGCGCTATGAGCTGGACAACTTAGTAGCCGTAGTTAGATTTCAGGCAAACATAAGCTTTCCTTTCCTCCAAAGGCGTCCCCAACCTGCTATAAAACGGGTGCTGAAACCTGGGTTTCTTTTTCCACAGGCTCGACAGCCCCAGTTTGGGGCCAGGCCCTACTCATTATCGAGGCTTCATATTCACACTCAGACACACCACAGTCGGTATGACTCCTCTGGACGAGTGATCAGCCCGACGCAGAGACCTCTACCTGACAACACACAACACTCACAAGAGACAAACATCCATGTCCCCGGTGGGATTCGAACCCACAATTCCAGAAAGCTCTCGGCCAAAAGACCATGCCTTAGACCGCGCGGCCAATGGGATCGGAGAAGCTTGGGGGTTAACTGGCCGGAACGTGACGCTGTCAACTGACTTCCCTCTAGTGCCGACGTTCCTTACGTCTACCCATACGTTTCCTCTCCCATGTACTTTCGCGGCGTGCGCAGAGACAAATTTGTCTTTTAATATTTGCTATAGTTGTTTCAGTCTCGGCCCTTTGGATGACCTCTATCTACAGGTATAGGGCGGTACAGAATGACAGAGATATCCCTGCCCCTCAGAGTGATCCGAACCCGAGATCCCAGTGTTTGAGCACAACAAGACCAGATTACGAGAGAGACATTTTTATATATCTGTTCAAATATATTGAAATAAGGGGAAAACTAATGTAAATGATAGTGGAAATATTACAATTTTTAAAATGCTTTGTATATTCTCGTTTCATATTGACACACGTCACATGAGCTACGACGAGCTGGGCGTCCCGGGAATCGAATCCCGGTGGGGACGGGATTTTCCGCAATCGTCCAGACCGTTCCTTGGGCGTACCCAGGCTCCTATGCAATGGGTACCGCGTCTCTTTCCCGTGGGTAAAGCGGCCGGGGTGTGGCGTTAACCACCCACCCCATCTAGTGCCGAGGTTAAAGAAAGAGTAGAGCTATAACTCTACTCCCCCTCTGGGCCTTCATGGTCTGTTCTAGGGTGAAATTTACCTATTTTACATGATTTATTAGTGATTGTATTTCGGTTTATATTGCAAATAATACTGTGCAGTTAATGGAGACAGTGGCAGCAAATACTGTTGCTAGGAGGCAGGCGACACTGATATGCTCGTACGAAAAGTACTCCGTACTGTGCTTAAAAAGTAAGAAAAGTCATCAGTCGTAAAGCGAGTTGCTTGCCGATATGACGCAAGACCATTAATTATGTCTTTGCCAAACAAAAGTACAAGCTAATCGCATTCACGCAACTGCCATATGCGCTGATGTTACCTACCTCTCGTATCTGGAGAGACCCTCGACGCACTGTCTGGACGCCTCGCAGTGGTAGATGTCGCGGTTGGCGGTGTCGTTGGCAGTGTCGGAGGTTGTGTCGGTACTGGCGGTGGTGGCGTCGCTGTGGACATCGGAGAACTGGAGATCAGGTGCGGTACACGTGTGATTGCTTATAAGTATATATTTTATTGGATTCTACAATCGGATCCAACCAGTCGTTCAACACACGTTTTATTGGCAAATAGTTTCGGCTTCTAAGAGAACAGAATCTATTTGCCCTAAGACGTGTGTTGAACGCTTTGTTGGGTCTGAATGTAGAATCAAATAAAGTATATACGCCAACGGGGATGTTTGCATAATTGAACAATATGGTGTCGTATGAGGGATATTATGATTACCGACAAGAAATATATTGTAATTGCTGCCCTTCGAATTAGCTAGTGACGGAGTCCATTCCCAGCCAAGAGCACAAAGACTTGTCGTTAGAATTAATCGAGAGCAAAACCGACAGCGACTCCTGCACCTGTTGGCCGTCAGTACAATCTAAGCCCGCTAATGCTGAGCGAATCTGTGTTGAATCACTGTGCATAAGGCAAGTATGTGGCACACGTGCTGGCATACCTGGAACTCGAGGCGAGGGGGGCCCTGGCGGTGCAGGTGGTGGCGCTGGTGGCTCAGGTGTTGGAGTAGGACGTGTCACCGTCGGTGGCGGCGTTGTTGTCCTGCCTGTAACAAGGGTATAAACATTTTGGGTTCTTCAATGAAGCTGTACAGATTTGCCTAGTTCGAAGCCAGATCATCCGTAAAGTTTATAGCCGTGGTTCTTGGCAGCCAGTAACGGTCTATCTTTGATACTTCAGACATTTATGAGCTGTTTTCAAACTTGTACTGTCTTGTAATGGAGTGTAATGCCGTGCATTACGAGATGGGCCGCGGGCCACAAGTTGCGCATCTGCCCTCATTCTTGTACGGTTGTGCCATTCACCTACTCAGCAGAATGTGTAGTTCAGGTTGCAAGTAAGCCTAGCCTTATTATGAAAGACCGAAGTCAGCAGACTTCCAGCTACGAATCAGAACAGGCCTTACTGCAACCAGGAAGCAGAACTGTAATTGCAGCAAAATTATGGCTTAAAAACCCCGGAAAATATCTGACAGGGGGCAGAAAAGGACTTGCCAGAGGAGACTATGCTGGTCAGACGTCGAGAAGTTTAAGAACAATATTTCGAGCCTGAGACTGCTTCACAAAATGGCTTTGGCTGCAATCATCATCGTCTTCGTGCTCCCCTGTACAGCAGGTAGGACCCGTATCATTGTGGCAATCTGCTGGGGGGTGAATTGGCAGTAACTGACCTGAGGCTCAGAGTCCCTATGAGGGCTTTTGTGACTGAGTCACGTACTGAAGCTTGCTTAGTTGCTTATGAGATTCTTGTATCAATATACAGTAGTTGTAGTTAAATCAGCCTACTGCTTTTAAGGATAAGTGCACCGTTATCCCTTCCCAAGACACTACCCATAGACTTACCCACGCCGCAATAGTAAGCACGCTACCTAACCTGGCAGCAACCAGGAAGAAGAACTAATGGGAGCTGGCAGTATTGTCCCTCCATACACCAGTTATTAGAGCGAATGTAGGCGGGCAACACACTAGTGCCAGCGGCCGGATCTCGCCGGCCACCGAGCGCAGCTATCGGCGGCAGCGGCCGGATAATCTCCGGCCCTGACCACCGCATGGAGACAAAGTACTTTATCACTGAAATAGCTGCATGCGGGTGTGTGCCTTTCTCCTTCAGTTATGTTATAACGAAACGAGACAGGTTAGTGAGTAACGTAATCATACGACCGGGATTCGATTCCCGTTAGGGACAGTGAATTTATAAGTTTTCCACCGCTTGAACACTGGGACTAGAAACCATCAAATTGACGTCCGGGGGTTCCTTCCTCGCAGCAAACCAACCTGAGCGTGAAGATTTTCAGTCATTTCTCTTTAGGACGGAGGCTGAGAATTCATGGGGTGTTACCTCCACCTCGTATGTCTTTAGAAGTGGTTATTAAACAGAGGGTGATGTAAGATTTTAGATTCTCGTGGAGTGGTTGCTCAAGACTCAAGTTTCTTGGATGTTTCACCGTGTTGAATTACAAGTCGAGGTGGCATAACAACCCAGAAGGCGTAAATCGTCAGGTGGAGGGCAGTTTACACTTCAGCCACTACTGCCGCCGCCACCGCTGCTGCTGCTGCTGCTACTACTACTACTACTACTACTACTACTACTACTACTGTCTGGGCCACGTTAAAATGACGTTATCGCAAAGCCCTGACAAAATGATGCATAACCTTCACCTTATATCAGCACTGACATATGAACATTCCTGCTTCGTATTCGGGAGGCCCGGTGTTCGTATCTCTGTCCTCAAATCGGTTATCGTAACTGTGGGTTTACGTGGGTTTTCTTGTTTACACCAATAAAATGACGAAGGTAAAGTCGATCCATTGCTAACTTGTTTTACACGTGAGATTACTTAAGTGGTCGCGTAAATAGCTACTTATTATAAAAGATGCTAGTCAGCAGATAACCTCATATTATACACGAGGTGCCGTCATGTGGCATTAAAGTTGGAGCATGGTGTGCTCTCAGTGCGACAAGAATTAACTGGCCCATCTCCTTCTCGGTTACTATAACTTAAGATTAACACAGTGGACAAACTCTCGGCACATATTTTGAAAGTCTAAGTGATGAGAATGAATATGAGTTCTTTCAACAAAATCGTACAACCACCCACACAGCCAATAAACAATTCATTTGCCGCCTTACGTAATATTTTTGGGGACCGAATAATCGGTCATCTTGTGGCCTGCTCTTTCATTCGATCCGACGCCATTAGACTCATCTGTCGGGAAGTTTGAAAGACAACCTTCACAGAAAAAATCTACACGAAGAGGGCGAATTTAAGAAGGCTGTCGGACGCACAGTATGTGCATAGTTTTTAATGTGTGTACATGGTGTTTCAACCATGTCTGATAGCTACAGAAGGTCGTCTCAACTGCCTCCTTTAACACACGGTTAAGTCATTATATAATTTACATTTTTGGTGTAGATTCCATACGAGGATTTCACTTTAATAGGACATCATCTACTTGCTATAAAGTAGGCCTACACTATTAACCAGGGCTTTATTTGAGGACACAACTCTCATATCTTTAGCGTCAGACATGCATTAGTAATTATTTACAAGATTGTAAAACAATAGAACTCCGTTCTTTTGGGATATTCCGCTCCATCACTGAGTGTTTGTTGCCCAACATTTAGAGACCTTCTAGTGATCTCATCTCCAAGTGTCAATGGTCCAATGCAGAATAAAACTCTTAAGATTATAAAGCAAATTAGTTTGTGGTATTTTTTATAATCGATAAACCAGTAGCCGCAGCATAGAATATGATTATTTAACCAGGATAATTACCTAAATTAACAACAACATTTTAACAACAACCGCTGTACTGACCTGCGTTATCAAACTCGTCATAATTGTCATATTCTTCGTAATATTCATCATAGAAGTTGTTTTCATTGTTTGTACCAGGTACTGGTTGCTGCGCAAGTACTGCTCTCCTGCCTGCCTTCCGCTTCCCCTTCTGTTGCGACCTGCCTTCCGCACCGAGGATGACGACTAGAAGAACTAGCAACAGGGCCAGTCGCGACATTACAGCGGGAGGAAACCTCCAGCCTGCAAAGGATAGCATAGCATTTTTACGGTGACTCCGAGACTCAATCCAAGGACCTTCCAGTTCAGATCTCCGGCAATACCGTCAATACTAATGATACACTAATAATATACAGAAATGAGTGAAGAACTCAATGAAATGTGGTGACTGAAATGTTTCAATTTTCGGCCACTGACTGTCTCCACTAGTGTCATAATCCCTCGAATTCTCGGCAACAGACTAGAGATATACGGCACAAATTGGCACACAAGTTGCGAGGAAATGTCTTCACTGAAGGACTACATCATGCAGGTACGCTTGCACCTCGATGCAGTCTTTCTTGTCGATATTAGATAGACGACCAGTCTGCTCTATTCTCCGCCTCACAAATTCTTTCTTCCGCCGTGTTGTTATTATTGGCTTTTAGGAAATTAAGCAGTACAGCATTTTGGTGTCCTCTAAAGGCGTAAACTTCTGGCCAAGTTTGGTGAAAATCGCTAAAGTGACTGAAAACTGAAATGTACTGTAACGGCCCACGTTCACGTATTTCTGCCGCAGACAGTTGGCGAGGAGTGTATTTGTTTTTGACAGTTTGTCGCTTAGATCGGGCTACACTGCACCGTCTTTCTTAGGTTAGCTGGGACAAAGAGACGGACGGCAATATGCTGCAGGAGACGACGCCGCTAATTTTTGTTGGCATAAAAGTTACAAATGTGGAGATTTTACAGTGTTGTGGACCGAAATTGCTGTTAAACTACATGATCCGGTAAGACATTCATTTTCTTGCCATTTTACTTGGGAGAAATTGCTCAGATTTGAGGTCCTGTGGAGTGTTAATTTGTCCAAATTTATTTGCAAAGGCGTTTTGGCCAGGGAATTTTCTTGTTATTGGCAGACTGATAAATTGGGAACATTTTGGTGTTTCGTTTCAAGTACAGCTTTTCGGCTTATAAATTATGTTTAAAGACAATGACCAGAGTAGCGACTTCAGTGTAAATGCAGCAGAAAATATATTTCACGGTTGGGACAATAAGACTTAGCACTTCCCAAGGAAAATTTTTGTGTTAAATACAGGGTTCAGTGCTGTATTCTTGTACTTCATTTGACATTCTATACTTTAGGCCTGTGTATAACTTTACTTTATGTAAATAAAATGAAAAACGGTTATTTTTCTTACAAATCCTGATAACAGCCCCGGCCTGCAACAGTTTGCACCGTGCCACTTTTCCCCGATTGTTTGAATCAGGTTTTCATGCGTATTGAAACTGGACCGACAGTATCAGATGCGGTTTGTTTCAGCTTTTCCTTCAAGCTCGATCACGTTACAATACAAAGTACATTTCCTCTCTCTTTACGTTATATGCCGGTATCGGGATGAAGGTGAGCAATATGTGACAATGTGCTACCTGGCCAGGGATATCGCACGGTGGTAGATGATTATTGAACGACGGCGACTGGCCTTTAGCAGAGGAATCACGAAGAAACTTGGAGAAACAGTTCCTGCGTAGGTATTTTGCCCGCCACGAATCACATCTCGTAACGACATGATCCCAAAACTGGTAAGCGTAAAGTAAAAGTTATAAAGCAACTCATTGTGTAATTCTTTCCATTCATCTGGCACTAAATCCATTTTGGGTTAAAATTCCTTCCTTACCCCATTCTAGAAAACACACACACACACGCACACACACACACAATTCACGTTTTTCTGCAAAGAATAAAATTTGACATCTTTGTAAAGCAGCAGCTTCTTGCACCCGGAAGAAACAGGGAGCAAGCTACGTCGAAACTTCTGTGATTATTTAGCAAGCGACACAGCATCCTATCCTAGCAGACGTGAATGTTCATAAACACTGTTGTGAGCGCCTCAAATCTTAAAAAAAAAGAGAAAATAAAATAAAAAATAGAAAAAAATAAATTCATTATACGATTCGGCAATTTGAAGGATTCAGGCCTCCTTGCAGTTTGTTGTGGCCGCATTAGACGGATCTTCAGTGAGACGGTGACAGTTCCCGAAACGCTGGAAATGCCGTTTTTATTGACAAGGCTGATTGCTCTGGAAGACTTCATTGCTCTAATATTCATAGGCCGATTACGGGTTGAAGCACACCACGCACAGAACAAACGAGCAGTGGCATGCCTTTCCAGATTGTAGCCTGATATTCATGCCATCGTGAATATGATGTTGATTTGTTACTCCCGTTCACAAGAACTTAAAATTTTGCACAGATTTTTTAAATATTTTACTAGTAGTTACTGTATTTTTGTTTTGAATGTATTCTGCTTTCAGAATATTATTTCGTATCATTTTAGATATGACACTGGAAGGTAAATTTTTACTTACTTCACACTCATTATAGACAACTACCCGTTTTTCGACTGGGAGATGCATTGTTTTCCTACCGGTGCCATAATGTATAAGCAATGAAATAAACATTCTCTAGACTGCGGCATTGGGTTTGCACTGTTGAACATAAACACGCTATGCGTGATTTCAGACTTCCGCCGCGATGAAGATGAGATCTGCGCTCTTCTGGGATCTGACGCAGCTTATAGTACTAATGGTTTACCGACGTTTCGGGACAACATATCGGTCCCATTTTCGAGGGTGAATAAGTCCAAGAAGAAAGCCCGCGAAGACAGGCTTGCTTCTTGGACTTCCTGACCTTTGAAGATGGGACCGACAAGTTGTCCCGAAACGTCCGTACACAATTACCAATCTAGGCTGCGTAATATCCCAGAAGATACCAGATCTCATAAACACGTTAGGACATACACGCGTTGCACAAACATTTTTGTTTAATAATCTCAAAAAAAACGGTAACACTAAAGGCAAAATGTATGAATGTATTGCGTGTTCCAGTCACTTCCGTTCGAAATAATATTTTTCGCTGTAATACGTATTGAGCGATTTTCACTCCAGACACGAGCAAAACGTATGTATGACTTTATGTTAATGCGTCTCTTGTGTTTGTCCTATTTTAACCAAAACTGTATCGCATTAACATTTTTTAGAAAAACTCCCTGGTATCAAAATTTAAGAAAATTCAAAGATCCTTAAGTTGTTGAACGCGTGCAGAAATACATGTTTTGGCATTCTATAGCTAATGCTGAAGAGTTAACATGTAAAATGTTCCTGGAACGGTTGTTCAGAGGAATCATTTTTGTCATTTTCCACTTTACCTGCGACTTACGTTTGCTGGCCGGTTTTTCAAAGCGGAGCCCCGGGTTCGATTTAGGGCAAGTCCGCGTCAGATTTGTGGTCGACGAAGTGGCCCTAGGACAGATTCTTCTCCGTGTCCTTCGGGTTTTCCTTGTGAGAACTGTTCTGCCAAATTTCCGTAGTTGTGAAAGCAGCTACCACAGACATTATGTGCTCTGAACAAGACCAGCTTTGGGGCGAAACCAGCCGCCTATTCCATGAGTACAGAGGGCTCCTTTCCGGTTAAAGTGGCCGAAGCGTGAACCTGACCACTAACGCCTATTTAGTGCCGAGGTAAAGAAAGTGTGGTGCTTTACCTGAACTCAGTAACTTTCCTTCATGGCGTGTGCAGGTATAACTGTGCCGTTACTGTGTATCTACTCAAATATGAATTCTGTCGAATTGAATCTTCGACGAAGTTCTCTCAATAATTTGGGCTAACGGCGTAAATGTGCAAAGTAATTTTTCATAAGTGCGTAATTTCTTTCAGCCCACTGAACATTAATGTGCAAAAAAACCCCTGATGTGGAATTTTACCACCTGAACATTTCAATGCCAGGCAGCTAACTAACTAACTAACTAACTAACTGACTGACTGACTGACTGACTGACTGACTGACCGACTGGCTAACTAACTAACCAACTAACTAACTAACTAACTAACTAACTAACTCCATGGAGCAGAAGCCTTCTTGAGAAGCTAGTAATTTCTCAGCCAGTCAAGAAATTCCCCGTATTTTGTGGAACCCGGAAGTTCTTTACCGCATTCGCAACAGCCTGCCACCTGTCCCTAACCTGAGCCAGCTCAATCCAGTCCATGCCCCATCCCACTTCTTTAAGGTCCATATTAATATTATCATACCATCTACGCCTGGGTCTCCCAAGTGGTCTCCTTCCCTCAGGTCTTTCTACCAAAATCCTATATGTACCTCTCTTTTCCCCCATACGTGCTACATGCCCCCCCATCTCATTCTTCTCGATTTGATCACCCTAATAATATTTGGTGATGAGTACAGGTCATTCAGTTCCTCGTTATGTAGTCTTCTCCACTACCCGGTCGCCTCGTCCCTCTTAGGTCCAAATATCCTCCTCAGCACCCTATTCTCGAACACCCTCAGCCTTTGTTCCTCCCGCAATGTGAGAGACCAAGTTTCACACCCATACAAAACGACAGGTAAAATGATACTTCTGTATTCCCTAATCTTTGTGTTTTTGGATAGCAACCTGGAGGGCAAAAAATTCTGTACCGAATGATAGCAAGCATTCCCGGATTTCAATGCCAGTCAGCTACCGATATTAACCAACTAATGACATTAGCATTACCCTGAGTGTTCAGATAACCCACCGAAATTAATATTAGGGCTTTGCTTATTTTTCTTTGTGTGGTGTATATATATATATATATATATATATATATATTTCGCTTTTCTTTGTCATTTACAAACTGCAAATCTTCGAGTTAATTTTATTATTAAATATGTATCTGTGACCTCCATCTTGAAATCGTGCATAAAAGCTATCCCCATACAGGCCTGGACAAGCTCTCAGGGCTGTAGAAGGTTGAGTGAAATCATGCATATAAATATCTAATAACAAGGTTTCAAAACGCCAGTGCAATATTAGACATTTTGCTTCACAGAGGACGCGCACCCTGCTATATGTAAATCTGTGGTAAATGCTTATCAAAGCATATGTTCTTGTGATCTCTTAACCACTCAAAAATTGAAAAAGTGGACAGTACGGGACAGTAATCATCGTCTGTCCTACTAAATCCCAGGGTATGTGCACCAAACGCTATTCCTGTAATGCAAGGAAATGTAACCCTCATGTCCAGCTTTCGATTCACTCTCTTGATGTGACTGTGGTTGTCTGAAGAAACGTTATATACAGACGAGTACCAGTCACTCTTCATTTAAACTGTTATGTGAAGTAATTACGGAATTCACTCATTTTAAAATTTCTGAGATATAACTCTTAAGTGTCGAAAATTTTACAGCCTTTGTGTTAACTGCAGTAAAATAACAAATTCACTCACGTATTTTTTTAAGGTTTCTACATATTTAATTTCGTAGAAATTTGATAGCCAAAAATTTTCAAAACAGTTATCGCTTTGCCAAATTTCCGTACGTAACACAGTAACATGCATAGCAGAAAGTTCTGAAATTCACCTTCTGGCGCGTTGAGTTTTGGATCTTGCTGTTGGCACAATGACTGAGGAACTGATACTGTTGGATGCTGCAAGCCTGCGGGCATGGAGGGAACAGTAGCACAAAAACTGTGAAAACAGAGATGGCAGCAGATGCAATTAGAACATATTACTCATCCCAACAGCTGTTTTCGTCAAACATTTCGGGACTCGCTAACGTGATTTAGTGGGATAGTGGCACATATAGCTGCTGTCGGAATGTGCACATTCTTTTGTAACATGATGGGGCGTAGCCTAACGAAATGATATACACGTGTACACAAATTAGGGTAATGCTTTTAAGACTATCATTCATCTAATTACACGTTAAGATTCAGTTGCTGCCTAACAGACAATACAATCTGTTTTCATTAGATAAACCAACAGATAAATGATATTTAGAGAAGTACATATGATACACGGACAGTTTCCGACATACGCAAGGCTTCCGTTCCTGAGTTTTCACGTAGCCGGAACTTTACGCAAGTCAAAATTGACCACACCGACTTACTTATCACAGCTCATCGGTTATGTACACGTTTCTACACTGTCAGTGTACATGTTTGAAGTGTTATTTCTATCAGTTTTTTCATATGAAACAAAGTAAAATGCGTTTAATAATTAGATTATTAATAAATAATAACATTAATATTACATTATCTATAGTATTAACAAATTGTAATAATAAGGCCGATCCAAGTGGCCGCACTGTCTAAGGCGTGGGTCTGCGGCCGCTCGTTTGCTGGGAATATGGGTTCGAATCCCACCGGGGGCATGGATGTTTGTCTCTTGTGAATATTGTGTGTTGTCAGGTAGAGGTCTCTGTGTCGGGCTGATCACTCGTCCAGAGGAGTCCTACGGGGTGTAATGTGTCTGTGATCGTGAAGCCTCGATAATGAGGAGGCCCTTGCCCACTAGGTGCTGTTGTGCCACTGGAAAAAGAATAAGGATTTTTTACGGAAGTCCGAGTTTATGTGAGTAGCGTATTACATGGTACGGGAAAGGCCTATATTGCCATAATAATACGAAGAACGCAAATTAACTGTGTGTCAAAATGCAGAGTCTTTAATATTCAAATGCAGTGCTATGTATAGACTAAGTATTACTGGGCCTTAAAGGGCTGTTGTTGCGGCGTTGTGCCCTCAGATTGCTCGTACTGGTTCGTGACACCATCGGCTCTTAACTAGAGGAACATGCGGCCATCTTGTTTGTGGCCTTGCACTTTTATCTTGGCGCGGAATGGGCTCAGTCTGCTTCCATGTCTTTTGAATCTGAGTGCAAGCTGAACTCACCATCTTTCTACGTTGGTATCCACTGTTAAAACACGTGATGTGTAAACCTGTAATTTAGTATTAAGTTGCTAGAAATTCAGTTACGTACCATAAAACTAAATTTATATTTTAACTTTTGTTCTGTATGTCTTTTTAACGGTCCCCAGTAAACAGGTCCGTAGCCAGACCAGGAACAAAATGGGGGCAGTGTCTTCCAGTGTGGGTGCATATACGTGCATAGTTCATGTTTGTAGGCCTTTATAGTGCTCTGTTATACATGTACTGTATAAATATGTTATGTATGCATAAGCGTAAAGAGCGCCTTTGTCAGGACCACAAAGCAACACTTTAACTACATAACGCGCTCTATAACATTGCACAAAACGTCTTCCATATACGTACCTGTTGGGAAATGGGTTGTTTCAAAGCAGGGTGGTTCAACAGGGGCAACGCGTGGATGCGGTAGGGTGTCGCAAGTTTTTTAGTTGGATGATAATTTTTGTCTTTGATATTATGTAAATTTCTAATGGGAATGTCAAGACTTGTGATAGATGCATTGCACCCACTTGCACCGCCCCGCTTTATGGGCTTGCCAAAAAAGAAACTGCTGACGTATTCTAGCTTATTATTGTGTTTTCTGTCAGGTAAGAGTTAAGTTTTAAACAGGCATATAACTGAGAGCAATTTCACGCTTCTGTAGCGATTTCATCACCATTAAAATTACTTTTATCTCGTTTGCGAAGTAACAAATATTCATCTCGCAGCTTACAGAACGCAGATTTTGTGTAACTGTTAGAACTTTGATAAAAAGTAACGCTATCCCATTACAGGCCTGGACAGTCCTTGAGGGTTCCAGGAGGTCGAGGCTCCTAGACTTCAAGACAGTCGGCACATGAAAGTGGTAAGGTTATCAGCCCTACGCACCGGCCGCCTTTACCCCCAGGAAATATTCCTGGTACTCATTTCTGTTAGAGGCTGAGTTGAGCTCAGAGTCATAGTGCGACCGGAAGGATCATTTTAATGACACATCGAGAATCAAACTCGCGACCTTCCGGCTTGTAGTGCAGTGCCTCAACCAACTATGCCACCGCGTACTCCGGTTATAATTGTGGAGTCACCAAAATTATGCCTAAATTATTTAATTCCCCTAGCACATTCCTTTAACAAAATATTTCGTTGACTGACAGACGCAGAGGAACTTCGTCCTAACGGTGTAAACTTCCGAACTTCAGTTGGTGAAGTTTTACACGTGTGTGTGTGTGTGACTGAAGACATTCTTAATGGTATCACGCACGCGGCGTTGCTGGCTGAGTGCAACAAACTCGAGGCAAGAAACAGACCAGCGTATTGTCAGTGTTCACAGCCCCCTCCCCCCGCCCAGCAAGTGCTGTGTATGGTGAATGCTATAACGATCCTGATTCGGAGAGCGTATGATATGCTATGCTTCACAACCCTCTTCCCGAATTTTGTGTAGCCTGAATCTATTTAACGTTAATTAAAGTATGTTTAAATTAATCTTATAGAAACACCGCGTAGGCAAATATTTTTGAGATGCAGTTCCTATTCTCAGTGGTTTAAAACAACTGTATCTCATATGGTCATTGTTTTTAGGTGCGTTCTCATCCATGCGGATTCCCTGTTAAAATTGCTCTGCCCTTCCGCCCTGTTCGAATAAGCTCGTGAACATCTCAAGGGATTTTCATGAAATTTGATATTTGCGACTTTGACGAGAAATTGTCGAACCAATACAAATTCTATTAAATCGGACAAACGTAAAAACTGGGACTGGCGTATTGCTATAATGACTATGTTAGGGCTGTTTTCAAAAGTCAAGATTGTGTCTGGGGCCTCATGTTCAGTGGGTACCGGGTGGAGTGTTCCCTAGAGGTAAAATGGCCGGGACGTGATACTCACAACTTAGTCAATCCAGTGCAGAAGTTCAGAATGCATGGAGCTGTACCTTACTCCTCAATACGCCTTCATGGTGTGGCCAGGGATCACTTTAATTTTACTTTATTTCGGACAAACATAACGGACGCTTGACACGGAGACGTGAGTAACTCTTGCTGTCTCCAGCGTGTGTAGGCCTACCCTTCATATCTCGCGAAAAGCAAAAGGCAGTCTGTGATTGCATTTACGATTCCCTTAAGATATATTTTTTATGTTCCTTTATAAAACTGCTGTGTTAACATATGACTTTGAAGCTTAATTTGTCACTGATCTTACGAACACTGTGAATTTTCCTCCGTGTTCTGCAAAGAGTGATGCCATCGATTCTGATCTATGGCTGGCATACCGCTAGAACATGTACCCTAATCTGTGTTGTGTGTGAAGAAAAATTGGAAGGACACATTTAAAACATTCTCGTTTTGCGCTATTTGCTGAAAATATCAGAATCTGTGATTCACTAGTTGAAAAGCAAGATGCAGTAACGGAGCGAAAGAATGAGAATTGTTACGTTGTGTTCACATTTCGTAACTTGTTCTCTTTTAGTTTAAAGTATGTCATTAGGCAGGTATATTAAAACAAGGAAAGGCTGAAATGTTAGAAGACACATCAGATTGTCATTTGTATAGGTGAAAACAAACAGAGACCTACTGCAAACAGAAACACAGAAGCTGTATTACATGCTAGTAAGAGGGTTGGTTTAGAAATAAAGGTAGAGGAAGCTAAGTATATGTTGATGTTACGTCATCAGAATGCAGGGTAAGTTTGTAGTGTAAAGATAAATAACGAATCCTTCGAAAATGTGGCCAAGTTAAAATATTTGAGAAAGCTACTTACTCCATGGAGCAGAGGCCTTCTTGAGAAGCTAACAGTTTCTCAGCTAGTCAAGAAATTACCCGCATTTTATGGAACCTGAAGGTTCATCACCACATACACAAGATACCGCCACCTGTCCCTATCCTGAGCCAGCTCAATCCAGGTCATGCCCCCCATCCCACTTCTTGAAGATCCGTGTTAATATTATCCTCTCATCTACGGCTGGGTCTCCCAAGTGGTCGCCTTCCCTCAGGTCTCCCTACCAAAATCCTGTATGCACCTCTCTTTTCTCCCATACGTGCTACATGACCCGCCCATCTCATTCTTCTCAATTTGATTACCCGAATAATATTTGGTGATGAGTACAGGTCATTAAGTTCCTCGTTATGTAGTCTTCTCCACTCCCCTGTCGCCTCGTCCCTCTTAGGCCCAAATATCCTCCCCAGCATCCTATTCTCCTACACCCTTAGTCCTTGTTCCTCCTTCAGTGTGAGAGACCAAGTTTCACACCCATACAAAACAACAGGTAAAATTATAGTTCTGTATACCCTAATCTTTGTGTTTTTGGATAGCAACCTGGAAGACAAAAGATTCTGCACCGAATAATAGCAAGCATTCCCCGACTTCAATCTGCTCGTAATTTCTTCATGAATGGAGTTTCTATTCGTTAGGGTTGCTCCCAAATATTTGAATTCTTCCACCCTTTCAAAGGATTTATTATCTATCTTAATGTTGTGATTGTGTCCTGCATTCTGATTTCGAGACATGACCATGTACTTAGTTTTCTCAGCATTTACTTCTAGACCAATCTCCTTACTAGCAATAATTAAATCTTCTGCATTTTTCTTTATGCTATGTACGCTTCCGCCCAATATATTAACATCATCGGCATACACCAGAAGCTGATGTGTACCATTCAATTTCAAGTCCTCCTGGTTTGCCTGAACCCTCCTAATGGCATATTCTAAAGCAAAGTTGAAAAGCAATGGCAACAGAGCATCTCCTTGTTTCAAGCCATTCTTAATAGGGAAAGTGTCAGACAGATGTTTGCCTACCCGAACTCTGCTATACGTTTCACTTAGACACATTTTTCTTAACCTTACTAGTTTCATGGAGATACCGAACTCAATGAGAATATGATACAAGACCTCCCTCCTAACTGAATCATAGGATTTCTTGAAGCCTATAAATAGCTGATGCACTGCCTCATTGTATTCCCATTTTTATTCAAGTATTTGACGAATGGTGAATATATGATCAGTAGCTGACGGGTTACGCCGAAATCCACACTGATGAGCCCCAATAATTTCCTCTGCATATGGCGTTAACCTTGACAAAAGAATGTTGAACAGAATTTTGTACGTAGATGACAAAAGTGATATGCCTCGATAGTTACTACAATCTGTTTTATCGCCCTTCTTATAAACAGGCACAATGACCGACTCCTTCCATTTCTCAGGCAATTCCTCCTTATTCCAAATAGAAATTATAAGTTTATGGATTTCAGACCGAATTATCATACCCCTGCTTTAATCAATTCTGCTGGAATCTGATCAATACCTGGTGATTTGTGTCTTGTTAGGTTTTCAATAGCCATCTCAACCTCAAAGGCACTGGGCTGAGGCACTAGTGGCTCTGCTGTGTGTACTTCAGTGTGCCTAACATCATTAACCCTGTGTATATTCAACAGCTGGGAGAAATGATTCCTCCACCTAGCCCAAATACTGTGGGAGTCTGCAACCAGGTCGCCCTTCTCATCCTTTACTACATTAGTTCTAGTCTCTCTTAAAGTCATTGATACCCCTATACAAGTCTCTGATATTCTTGTTCTTACTGTTTGTTGCAAGTTCATTATTTTAGCTTTCAGATATTCCTTCTTTTTGTTCCTGAAATGTCTACTAGCTTCACGTCTTACATTGTGCAGATTATCTCCATTACTTTGGTTTGGATTCCGTAACCACTGAATTTTAGCCTGCTTCCTTTTATCTAAAAATTGTGCACATCCTGCATCAAACCATGGTTTATGCTGCTTCCGTTCATGCAGACCTAGACTGTCTTCAGCTGAGATTTGGTATTCTGTTTAATGTTTTCCCAAGCCCTATTTATGTCCTCGCTAACATTCAAGTTTTCCAAAGCTGCAAACCTGTTTGAGATCTTCAGCTGATACTGTTTCCTAACTTCTAGTTCACTTAGCTTCTTGAGATTAAATCTCTCTGCATCAAACTTCTGAGCTGCTTGTTTACTTACTGCCAGTCTTTCCCTAATTTTCGCAACCACCAGATAGTGATCAGTATCACAGTCAGCTCCCCTGAAAGATCGCACATCGAGTATACTCGAATGCCGTCTCCTATCTATCAATATGTGATCGATCTGACTGTGAGTCTTCCCATCAGGAGAGGTCCAGGTGTGTTTATGAATGTCTCGGTGCGGAAATATCGTGCTCTTAACAACTAGATTCTTTGATGTGGCAAAGTTTACTACTCTAACACCATTATCATTACTTTCCTGATGTAAACTCTCATTCCCAATAGTTGGTTTGAAAGTATCCTCTCTCGCCACTTTTGCATTAAAATCTCCTAACAGAATTTTCATATGGTACTTAGGAAAATGGTAAAAAACCCCTTCTAATTCCTCATAGAAACTGTCCTTTTTATCGTCACGTTTCTCTTCTGTTGGTGCATGCGCATTCAGAACAATGATATTACACCAGCGGCCTCTCAGCACTGTGTATGACATCCTATCACTAACAAACTCCACTCTCTTGATTGCTGATACTATATTCACTGGTGTACAAAAAAGCCTGTTCGCAATTGATGATTTTCCTGCCCTTTGCCATAGAAACAAGTAAACTCCCCGGCTCTTACAGTCCCTTCTTTGTGTCACCTAACCTCCTGTACACCCACTAAATTTAACTTATACTTAGCTAATTCCGAGGCCACTGTGATAAGTGACCCTGACATATACATGCTTCTCACATTCCATGTTCCAAAACTCATGTCCCTTTTCCGTAGCTGGGGTCGTACCAAAGAATCGGTCCAGTTCGAGGCTTCTGCATATGTTTCGTAACATAATAGTTTTTTAGGTGAGTAGTTGTTAGCACCTCGCCCAACCCCCAAGCTGTAGGGCCACCCCTTGTCGGCTGTCCGCGACTGCTTATTCAATGTATTCGCAGCTACCCTCCATAACTGGAGGCCGTTCCTCCAACCGGAGCCTGGGGACGCGCCATGCAGTGGTGACAGGGACCCACTTAACACGGTTGGGAAAGTTACTTACTTATAAAAATTATATTCAGGAAGAAATTAATAGATGCTTAAATTCTGGAGATGCCTTCTACCGTTCAGACCAAAACTCTTTAGAGACTGAAACGTAACAGGTGTGTAGGAAACAATTCCAGGGCAACTGTTGCAGAACCAGCTGGAGTGCTTTTCATGATGCTGTTGTTACAGTTTCCATCTGGAACATAGTACTCTGTATTTGCCTATACTCTCGTTAGCTAGCTGCAACATATTATTAATTCTGTCTTAATAAATATCGAACTTAATTTTCATTGACCGAACAACCCTTCAGTGCAAGTGACTTCTTGACGATGACACACGCCTATTTGGCTTCCAGTAGCGTAAGGTAGGTGCTCTCGTGACGTCATTAGCTTCTTCTAGGCCACCTCATTTTTTTGTGTAATTGCTTTAATTAACTAACTAAATGTATGAAACAGAATCCTTCCTGATAAGCTAACAGGTCTTCGGCTAGTCAAGAATTTCCCGCATTTTGTGGAACCCGAAGGTTCATTACCGCATTCACACGCGCCTGCCACCTGTCCCTATCCCCAGCCAGGTCAATCCAGGATGCCTCTCTAACCCATTCCTTGCAGATCCATTTTAACATTATCCTCCCATCTACGCCTAGGTAATCCAAATGGTCTCTTTCCCTCAGGACTCCCCACAAAAACGCTGTATGCACCTCTCCTGTGTCCCATACGTGCTACATTCCCTGCCTATCTCAATCTTCTTGATTTGATCACCCGAATAATATTTGGTGAGGAGTACAGACCATAAAGCTCCTCTTTATGCAGTCTTCCCCACTCCCTTGTTACGTCGTCCCTCTTAGGCCGAAATATCTTCATCAGCACCCTATTCTAGAACATCCTCGGCCTGTGTTCCTCCCTCAGTGTGAGAGGCCAAGTTTCCACCCATACAAAGCAACAGGCAGAAACACGGTTCTGTATATCTTACTCTTTATATTGTTGATAGCAAAATCTAAGACAAAATATTCTGCACGGAATGAAGACCAGCATTCCCTTAATTAAATCTGTTCTAAATTTCTTCATGAATGGAATTTTGATACGTTAGGGTTGTTTCCAAATATTTGAAATATTCTACTTTTCAAACTATTTATTACCTACATTTATGTTAGGATTTGTCCCGCCTGCTGGTCTCGAGAGATGAATATAAACCTCGAATTTTTCAGTTGACACGAATTCGTGGTCTCTGGCTTCTGCTGCCTATGAATATGTCTGTCGCGCACTGTAAATCACGAACTTATAAACGTGTAGGTCAATAAAATTGAACTTAAAGGAATTCATACGCTTAAGTTGTTGGTCTGCACCGGCTGTTAGTACGTGTTACGCTGTGGCTACATCGCAGCAAGAACCGACACGACGCAACAGTCTGGACAGACTCCAGATATGGAAGTGCAGGGTGCGACAGAAAAACCTGACGGTTTTCAAAACCAAATAATACAATTACGTTTGACCTTCTTATGCACCAGTTGTTATCACTAAAGAACTCAGTACATGCCATTTTATATTTGAAAATTTCGTCATTCAGATATCCCCCACCATTTCTCAAACACTGCTCCAATCTTCCTCGACGATTTTCCATCACTTGACGAGTCATCCGCTCCGGGATTGCTGCGATTTCTTCCTTTATTCTCTGCTTTAGTTCCTCAATGGATTTAGGCTCAGAGATTAAAACTTTACTATTGAGTTATCTCCGTCAGAAGTAAACACAACCGGAGAGATCAGGTGAGTGCGCAGGCCATGGAAATTACCGCCACGAGAAATGACGTGTTGTGGAAACATTTCTCGCAAAACACTCATTGATGCCCGCCCTTGCAGTATGGACTGTTGCCCCATCCTGTTGGAACCATACGAAGAGAGATCGATTCCACGACGACGTAACTCTGGTTCACAGAGGTTGCCAAACATTTCCACACAGCGCTCGGATGTCGCAGGAACCGCTGCACCTTCCTTGTCTTCAAAGCAGTATGGGCCAGGACACCAAAAGATGCGATCACACACCTGACAGTCAATTTCCCACTGTGAAGAGGACGCTGATGGAGCTCTTGTGGATTTTTGGGTGCCTGTAGCGGTAATTCTGCTTGTTTACACAACTAGGCAAGTGCAAACGAAGCACATGAGAAATGTTTGGACAACACGTCATTTCTTATGGCAGTGATGTTCCGTGGCCCTAGTTTTATTGAGGGTGGGGGGTGGGGGATCACAAACGTAAAGTTTTACTCTCTAAGCTAGATCCATCGAGGTACTAAAGCGGAGAATAAAGGAAGAAATTGCAGCAATCCTGAAGCAGATGACTCGTCGGGTGATGGAAAATCGTCGAGGAAGATTGGAACAGTGTTTGAGCAATGGTGGGGAACATCTGAAAGACGAAATTTTCCAAAATAAAATGGCATGTACTGAGTTCTTCAGTAATAATAACATTTACATAGTAAGGTGAAACGTCGTTGTATTATTTGGTATAGAAAACCGTGAGGTTTTTCTGCCGCACGCTGTATAAACGGGCTTCTGTATTGCTTATGGCTGCGTCTCACACTGAATCCGATCCGACTGGCGTGTTATCTCCCAACAACTCAGACCGACGGCGAGCCGACTGTCTGGCCAGACACCTGCGGCAGTAAGCACATGATTCGGAGTGCAGTGGACAAAATATATCCTATAGAACTTGGGGAAAATATGCCGCCTCTTGGAGACCAAAGAGACAAAAATTGTCACAACAGAGATCTCAAACCGAAGCCTTGGGTAGAAATGGGAGAGAAGTTAAACGTCAGCACATTTTCGGGATTCAGATACTTCAACGCATCCATCGCAGATGTCCTTTGTGTCAAGGGCAGATTTACTGCCACGTCAGTTTCAAGCCCAATTTTGAAAACTTTTGAAGGGGCATCCCTAATTTAGACACAGGAAAATGATTTATTATTGTCTACTACGTAGTAGTACACTTTGAAACGTTTCGAGCTGAAATTGTAATGCTGTATCTTTGATATTTGTGTTTACATTTGTAGATCTGTAGTTTACTTCAGTTTAGTGTAGTTCTTAAGTTTTCTTGCATAATTTCCTTTTAGAGTGCAGTGAATTATTACGGTATGTAACATTTTAAAATATAAAAGCCAAACATTTTGCAAGCATAATTTATTTTTATCCTTACCGCAATAAGGAATATGTACCTAAGAGCAACCGAAACTTTTTTCTTCTGCTTCAGTACGCTTACTGAAATTAGAATAACCCTGCAAATCATTCTTCACAGCGTCCAAAATATAATCAAAAGTTGATATGTTCATTCTGTAGGATCCTCTGAACTTATCAGGAAATTCGCCCAATATCTTGCACAGTTTAAAATACTCTCCCTCGTTTCTTGAGTCCCAAAGCCGATGCATCCACCGTCTTCCGCTTTTCGTGAATTTCAAGCAAAGGTCCACAGGCAAACGTTCTTCCCAGTTATCATCAGACGCCTACATCATTTGACGTTCCCGTGACCTACAATAAGCAGTCAGGAGCTGCAGGGAGGGGGGTTTACTAGTTGCAACCCGCGGTCAGATTTCAGGTTGAGAGATAACACGCCAGTCGCATCGGGTTCAGCGTAGACGCTGCCATCAGCAATACAGTAGCCCATTGATAACTCCTTACCTGCAGTCTGTCCAGACTGCTGTGTTGTGTCGGTTCTGGGGCCGATGTAGCCGCGGCCTTAGCCGTAAATGGTAAACGGACTCTCTAAATAACGTAGATACTTGTGTTTACTAACTAATATGGATTTGAAAATTTCAAATCTAAATGACAGAAAATAATTTTTCTGAAGATACAGTAACGCAACATTGAGCTGAAGTCTTAGTTTAGTGATTTTAATCATCCTTCGTAAAGGGTAGTTAGAAATCAAATGCTTACTACAGTCGTTTTATTTAACCCTCGTTTGCGATACTAACAATGTCTTACCTATCGTAAGGGACGGAACAAAGCTACAAGGAAAAATTTGAGTTGTAGAATTTTTAAGAATTGGTATATGGGTTAGAGGACGTAGTACCCTAAAAGTTCCGTCCCTTTACATTTGTTTGGGGTAAAAAAAAATTGGCAAATGGGAGTGTTTCTCCCCGTGTTACCCCAGTTAGAATTACTTTGTTGGGTTGCTACACATTACTAATTGATAATTCGTCGTGGGATCTGAATTTTCTTGAACAATTGAAAATTCTGAATTTGCTCTTCGGCGGGGCTAGAAGGTTTGTCTGAAGTGGCACAGCTGTGGACTTGTTTAATCTCTGCAGCGAATGGTGAAGAGGTGGTTTTCTAGATCAGTGGTCTTCAAACTTTTTTCTCGCGTACCACTGTCACACTACAAAACATGTACACGTACCACTGTCACACTACAAAACATGTACACGTACCACTGTCACACTACGAAACATGTACACGTACCACAGTCACACTACAAAACATGTGTACGTACCACTGTCACACTACAAAACATGTACACGCACCACTGTCACACTACAAAACATGTACACATACCACACAGTCACACTACAAAACATGTACACGTACCACTGTCACAATACAAAACATATACACATACCACAGTCACACTACAAAACATGTACACGTGCCAGTCACACTACAAAACATGTACACGTACCACAGTCACACTACAAAACATGTACACGTACCACTGTCACAATACAAAACATGTAGGCATACCACTGTCACACTACAAAACATGTACACGTACACCTCTCATAACATAAAACGTGTACCACTAGGGTCTGCAAATATTAATGCCTATTTTCAGGATGCATTTCTTCTGGGATATTTCGATGTTTGGGAAGTTTGACAACAACGCTGTGGAAACCTCAAATTTCATAGTTGCTACTTTTCTGACTTAATGCAATGAGGCGACAGAGGAGAGTGTGTATGTGCATTCGAACAGTGAAATAGTATCTTGGTGTCACTTTATAAATATTTTTCTGTATATTTCAACACATTCAGAACAATTTTAAAAGTGCATTTAGTCTGTCTAAATTTTAATTATTGATAAAAAAGTAATCCCAACATTTCTTCGCATACCACCAGGTGACAGTCCGCCTACCACTAGTGGTATGCGTACCACCGTTTCAAAAACACTGTGCTAGATCACAGGAGAAAGTTGGCTCATGCAGAGAAACGAATCACTTAAATACACTTGCCTTTAAAGTGGCGAGATGGCTAATGCAGATGCAGCTACGTTCAGGAGGGAGATGGCTCATTTTACGTCTTTAAAAGCACGTTGTGGCAATGAAAGGGTAAAAGTACGTATTTTTCTAGATATAAGGTTTCCAGAGGGGCACTGTTGAAGATTATAATTTTCTGGGATATCGGCCGTGTGGTCCAAGACTCTTCTTGACCCATCCTGAAGCTGGAGGCATCATATTCCATTAACACCGGAATCTCCTTAAACAAATATGTTGAAGACGTTAAGTTTAGGCCTACCTAACTTAACTGATACTCTACTAGCGCAGTCCGTTGTCGGGGCTGGCCTAGTCGGTACAGCGACTCGCTACGCGCTGAATGGGCCGCGGATTGAAACCCAGTTGGGGAGAGATTTTCCGCATCCGTCCAGACCGTCGCTGGGGCCCACTCCACTTCTGTACAATGGGTGCCGGCTCTTTTTCGGGCGGGATAGTGCGGTCTGGGTGTGGCGTTGACCACCAACCCCCGTCTAGCCCCGAGGCTAAAGAAAGAGCATACGCTTATCTATACCCCTATTCCTCCTGTTGGTCTTCATGTCCTGTTCTGTGGTGAACTTACATTTACCTTCAGTCTCATTGCTGTACACACACACACACACACACACACACACACACACACACACACACACATACACACACACAATACACACACACACACACGCGCGCGCGCACGATAATCTGAGAAGTCTGAGCTAATTGAGGGCAGAAAGAAGGCTGTTTTCAGCTGACTCTAAAGCGCTGTTCATGTTTTTTGCCCGTACTGTACATGTAGTTGCTAAACGAAGTCTCTGGAGCACAACTGAGTATTCGTGAGAAGCTGACAGTCACTTAGCTAGTCAAGAAATACCTCGCATATTATGAAAGCCAAAGGCTCATCAGCATGAGTTGTGCGCTCTTTTGGGATGTTACGCTGTGTAGTGTGGTAATTGTTTACAGACGTTTCGAAACAACGTATCGGTTTCATCTTCAGGGGTCAAGAGCGCGAGAAGAAAAATCTTGACCCTTGAAGATGGGACCGATACATTGTCCCGAAACGTTGATAAACAATTACCACACGACGCCGCGTAATATCCCACAAGAGCGCAGATGTAATCAAAGTAGCGGCGGAAGCCTGAAATCAAGGTTTATCACCATGTTCATGAAAATTTCCTTCAGCTAGGTTAATTTACTCCACACTATCACTGCCTATTGCATTAGGATTCGCTTTCCTTTTATCCTTCCATCTGCACATCTATCCTTCAAATGGTGCCTTACTTTCAGTCTCTGGCTCATACTTTGTGTGTGTTCCTCATCTCCACTTCTTCTTCTTCTTAGTCCTTCCCTCTTTTACCTATATGTTCACAGTGGGTGTAGAGGGTTTCTGTAATTTAATTTGATCACACTCAAGCACACACCACAGTCGGTAGGCCTCCTCTGGACGAGGGATCGGCCCGTCGCAGAGACCTCTACCTGACAACACAAACACAAGAGACAAACATCCATGCCCCCCGTGGGATTCGAACCCACGATCCCAGCAAGCGCTCGGCCGAAGGCCCACGCCTTAGACCGCGCGGCCACTGGGATCGGCCCTCATCTCCACTTGTGTCCTGCAAACCTATCCGTATCGTTCTCCTTCATTTGCCCATCCTAGTAGTCTATTTGGCACACAGTACAAATCATGAAGCTCCGCATTACGTAATCTCCTACTCCTGTTACTTCTTCATGCATATGTGGTCCCTTAGCAATGAAACATGTTTTGTGTCATAAAATGACAGACTATGAATAGTGCCTGTCAGAGCCATATGGGCGCCCCGGGGCAGGCTAATAACTTGGCGCCCGTCAAAGTTTTCGGCGTGGGACAGGGCTGGCTAATGGTTTTGTGTGCGCGTTCCCAAACTGCGGATACTTTTCGGAGAAGTTCTTTCGCGTGTGGAAACTCGAGTTTACCCGCACCATATTTCTGATTATCCCAATGACTTTTAGCGCCTGTTATGGTTTGGCGCCACGCGGAGACGTCCCTTAGACCGTCCCCGTTTATGAAGTAAATCCGGACATAACTATAAAAGTGCAGTTTTGGTTTATCCGGACTTAATTATAAAGAATTTTCTTGTAAAATTTCAAGAGAAGCCGTTATGGGGTTACTGTCATTACAAGCAACGCTGTAAATCGCACGTATGCCACTGCTGCCCGCAGTTCACATCTGTCTGCAGTGTAATGAACATAACGTCAGATGGCCTCGTAACCAGAGGCCGCCTTATGTAAAAGTATTCAATTCATTTATGATATTAGCAAGCAAGGCCAAGATGTTTTATAATCCGTCTGCCGGACGCTATATGGTTTGTCACTTGTCTGCGTTAGATAGCGCACACAAAGTTTCACTGTTTAAAAGCTGAGCAGGGCAGCCGAGAGCGGGTTCGAGCCCCGGTGAAAAATATTTTCGGGCCCCCTCAGCAAGGGCTGACAGGATGAAAATATTTACACTAAACTGGAAAGACCGACTGTCAGTTGCAGAGTGACTTGTGGTTTGTCTGAAAGGTTTCATTTGTACAATCGGCAGATAATGATACAACCGAGAAAGACAAAAAACATACGCAAAATAGTTGGCCCCAGGCCCCGTTCCGGATGGCCAGTCCCCGGTAATTTGTACCGCCTCCCCCCCCCCCCCGCGCGCCCCCGCTCTTTTCGGTACTGGTGTTTGAATGTCATTTGTCTGTGACTGAAAGAGAACTGTTCAAACAACTTTTCCTGAAAACTGGAATAGGAGAGGGATTGTCTGTAAAGACACTTCTCAGATGCATATATTTATGTAATCTTGACCCTGAACCACGGAGGAATGTCCAACTCTTTGTGTTCTCACAACGGCTTTGAAGATTCAAGTCTTCCGAAATGTTAGGATTGTCGATTGGTAAATACTTACCGACAGTTCGGAGGAACGCACTAGCTCCATCTTCAGGCACAAGCAGTCCAAATGTTTGACCCTTAGAGGGAAGCCTAACACTTCTCCGAAACGTCGGTAAATTTACAGGTCGACACGGCCTATCGTGTCAGAAGACTTGAATTTTCAGTTACAGTGACTAGTGAATATTGGCAAGTGTACTTTTTTTTATTGTGGTGAAAGGCGCCGCACCAGAAGCTACGGACGCACCGCAGTCTGGAGGCTTGCTGTGGAACCCTGTGATGAAGGTGAATAGTTCTTTTTTCATTTTTTCGTGTAATGGAACACCGATGGAATGAAATTGACAGGGGAAAACGGCAATACGCGGGAGAAAACCTGTCCCAGTGCCACTTTGTCTACCAAAAATCCCACATGAACTGATCACGGATCGAACCCGGGCCTCCGCGGTTAAAGGCCGGCGACTAACCGCCTGAGCCATGGTACGGCCGGCAAGTGCACTTACTGCTGCCCGCAACATACGGAGACAAAATTAAAAGCGGGACAGAATTTCTAGATATTGCTATCCCTAAATGAATTAAAGGACCTCTATAACAAAGGTTTTGACACATTTCACACTTCGCCTGGCTTTGTGATGGTAGATAAGTCGAGGAGGTTGCTCACGGGTGAAACAAGAAATGAGTACGTATATCGAAGGAGTTGGCTCAAACTAATGCTTTTTATGACTTGTATTCGAAACGTGCCCAGTTCGAATCTTAGGATGGACACTCACTATCCTTAGTTCTAGTTGGTTTTCCTTAGTCCCTTCTCAAATGACGGGGTAGTTTCTTAAATAGAGCTTAGCCGCTTCCCTCCACATGGCTTTCAATTTGTAATTCATTGATAATAATTCAGCGAAGTACAGCTGGCACACAGACAGTGTCATTGTAGATAAATGGATAAATGAGTAGACACCAGCGATGTATAAAAACTTCAGATTTGGACAGTTTTTATTAAGGATGCACCAGACACATAGACGTAGGAAAGAAGTTGGGGTACGAGGTTAAGAAGTGGAATTGCCTGTGGACGGGATCGAATGGAGAGACGGGAAGTGTATATGTGCCTTGAGGCTTCATAAGGTTTCTATACAACTGAACCTGTTTTATCCATGTAATAGCGGCACAACTCCATTGAGCATAATCCTTCTTGAGAAACTAACAGTCTCTCAACTACTAAAGAAATTTGTGGCCTTCTGTAGAAGCCAACAGTGCGTTAGTTTATTCACAACAGCCTATTAAGTCCGAGGCCATGTGTAATTTTTTTGACGCAAGGCCTTTTACGGTGACGCTGTGTTTAGCCCCATGCCAATTTCCACGGTGGAGGGGAACCCCTTATCAGCTCTCCGCGATTGCTCATTAATAATTTTAATAGTACATTAATGGATGAAGGTAAAGGAGCCATGAAGGCACATATGGGGAATAGAGGTACGCCCTGTAGCTCCTCATTCTTATCCTCGGCACTAGATTGTGTTGAGCGGGTAGCTGCAAGCCCTGGCCGCTTTATCCCCGGGAAGTAACCCCAGCACCCCTTGAATATGAGGCTGGGTGGTCCCCAGGGTAGGTCCGGACGTTTTGTTGAAGAGAAGAATGTCTTGGCTGTACCAAGATTCGATCCCCGGGCCATCCATCCTGTAGCATATTCCGTATACAGACTACACTAATCCGCCAGCCTCTAGCGCAGTCCCTATACACACTACATTTCTCCGTCAGCCTGTAGCGTAGTCCCTATACAGACTACACTACTCCGCCAGCCTGTAGCGTAGTCCCTATACAGACTACACTACTCCGCCAGTCTGTAGGGTAGTGATTATACAGACTACACTACTCCGCCGGCCTGTAGCATAGTCCCTATATAGACTACACTACTCCGCCAGCCTGTGGCATAGTCCCTATACAGACTACACTACTCCGCCAGCCTGTGGCATAGTCCCTATACAGACTACACTACTGCGCCAGCCTGTAGCGTAGTCCCTATACAGACTACATTTCTCCGCCAGCCTGTAGCGTAGTCCCTATACAGACTACATTTCTCCGCCAGCCTGTAGCGTAGGCCCCGTACAGACTACACTACTGCGGTTCAGCACATGCGTGATATCACTGTAGCAATCAGGATGACCGCGTGCATCGTCTTAAAGACCGCTGGACGGGTCTTTACGAATTCTATTGGAAGCCACACTAAATTCGAAAAGTTTTAATTTCTTACAGTCCGCAATACCAACGTCATAAACCCTGGAAACTGGGAGGTGTGAACGACACCAAGACAACTACTTACGTACCGCAAATGTGAAAGACAACCTAAGCCTTCAGCACACCCGGAGTGTGGGAAGCACATTCATTTATTAACAGGACTCGTGGTGAATATAGTATTGACAGTGATGACGCCAACGTAAGTAACAACTGCAACGATTTATCAAACTATGTGAAATGTACAGACACTGCGATGTAAATTCAGGATGTCAGGCAAAGCCCGTGGAAACCGTCTGCAGTCCAATATTAATTGTGTCTTTGTCTCATAAGTCATGCAAGTAGAGAAAGAACCAAGTGACTTGTAAAAGCCTTTCGGAAACTATGCAGCTTTCGTAAATGACATTTTTAGACTATTTTCCTACCCGAAAGAAAGCTATTAGGCTTACGAGAGCGCCATTCTGTCTGTCTGTATGTCCTGTCATTTAACTTCTTAATTATATGCCTGATTTTAATAAAACTTGGTACGATAATTTTGCCACTGGGGGCCACTCCAACATCCTAATTGTTAACAGTTGGTAACAAAAGTATGGCGGGCAGGCGAATTTATGATATGATAGAGGTAAGGCCCTGATGTGACACGGGAATACTGTAATTGAAAAAAAAAATGCATTTTCTTGGTACAGTATAAAAAAGCTGTGGCTGTCGTTTTAAATTCTTGTTCCTCTTGCAGTTTGTTGAAGATACTCGATGATCCACTGGAGCCCGGAATGTGAAATTTGGTACAAAATGGCCAACATAAACGCAACTATACTTTGTGAGTGAAACATTTTTGATAAGAGAATACAGGCGAACCCAGTTATAACGACTTCGTTTTAGGCGACACCTCGTCTATAGCGTCAGATATTCTGTGGTACAGATTAGAACCTCACTGTTAACCATAACGCTACACTCCTCGGTTATAACAACATTCGTTTTTAACGACACAAAATCCGGTCCGTTTCATGACGTTATAATGAGTTCGCCTGTAATTGCAAACATGGAAGTGAGGCAGTGGTAATTATTAATATTATACTCTACAGGCATAACGTGAACAGAATGTATACTCAAACGATAAGTCCTCCGAAACGTATAACAATAGAGCTATGACAGCAGTCCTACTGCATCTATGGGCCTTAGTACCTGCACGGTAGGAAAATAGGCTTTTGGGTTCTGCCCAGAACTGATTGCATTCTGATACAAACTGCAACCTGTCCATATATCTCAACTTCACGACTTGGTTATGCTAACACGAGGAGGCGATAATGGGCTGGGCATATAGCTAGAATGGAAAGCAGGCAATGCTTGCACGATTTTGGTGGATGACCTCTTCGGAAACGCAATTTGAAAAGCAGAGAAGATCTGAGGAGAATATTAAGATGAAACTTACGGAAATACGGTGGGACAGAGGGGAGTAGAACAGGAGCAGAGCCTTTTTTGATTTGCGGGTATGACAATAGAGTCGTTGCAACTTTTTGTTCTGCTAGCAGAGTGGTGGTCAGTTTGAATGTTTATAGTTGACAATTTTGTGATTAGTCGTGCAGATTTGGTAGCCCAATTTATAATTAACATGCCGTAATCTTACTGGCACAGTTTCCCTTTATGTAAAAAGGTAACGGTTCACTCCATAACAGGCCCTGAGGGCCCAAGAGGGGGAGTAGAGTTATAGCTGTACCCGTTCGTGAGCCTCGGCATGAGGAGGGGATGGGGTGGCTAGCCCCACGCCCCGGCCGCTTTACCCCCGGGAAAGAGACCCGATACCCATTGTACAGGAGGCTGGGTGGGCCCCAGGGCCGGTCTGGACGGCTGCGGAAAATCTCGTCTCCACCGGGATTCGATCCCCGGACCGTCCAGCCCGTAGCGAGTCGCTATACAGACTGAGCTATCCGGGCCCACGTTTCCCTTTTTGCGTGGGTCTATTTTGAAAATTGCGAAATTGACCTTGGAACACATTTATGGGGTTGTGTCTGGTATCTTTCTGGTATTGCAAAGCTCCTAGCTCGAATTGTTTACATATGTAGAATGTTATTTGCTTACTTTATTCACTTACACATTTCACCAGCATGTTTATAGTGGTCTTTGCTCCTCTGGGATTTCGCGCGTCGGAAGTTGGTAGCTTGTTACCGACGTTTCGGGAGGATTTATCGGTCTCATCTTTAAAGGTCGGGCAGTTCAAAGAGAATCTCTTGTTCAACTGCATGAGCCTTGAAGATGGGATCGATACATCGTCCTGAAATGTCGATACATCGTCCTGAAATGTCGATAACAAATTGCAAACCAACGCCGCGCGATCTACCAGAACTCAGACCTTAAAGGCACCACGACAAAAGCCTGAATCCTCGCATAGTCGTGCTCTTAGAGATATGATTGTTTCAAAGGAGTTTATCGTAGGCTAATACGGCTGTGAGAATTTCGAATTTCGTTCTATGGGTTTATTTCGAAAGTATAATATAGTATAGTATAGCAGCTACTCTGCTTGAGGAAGCATTAACTGAACAATAGCGCCATTTGTATGTTCTGAAAAGCACAACGCACAGACGTCTCCCTAAAATACGTCGAAGATCATTCCACCAATTACGCGCCTGGGTTCGTGTGTCAAGTGTTTACAGGCGCAGCTGTGCGTTGAAACTGCTTCCTGTCGTTAAGTGCTAAGGGATTCGGATGTGTGAACTTAAAGTGGTGAACTTACTTGACTTCTGTATGTGCAGTGAGCCGAGCGGCAGGAACTACATCTTACGTATTTTGGCTGATGTTATGAATTATTTATACGCGCCGTTAGTAGGCCTGACCACGCTATTGTGAAGTCAGATGACAGGATGGTTGGTGAACACAGGTATTCCTTTACGTACGAACAGGATACGTTCCAGAGATCTGCTCGTAAGTTGAAAATACGAAAGTAGATGGAATATACACCGTCCAGTAAGTTGAGAGGAATTCAAATAAGTAGCCTTTCTGTGGCAACGTGATAAGCACAGAGTTTCTTCAACGAAATATGGAAAGATTAATCAGATATTTGTTAGCTACATACGTACGTACATACACACATACATACATACATACATGCATGCATGCATACGTACATACGAGTACATACATAAAAAGTAGGTACATATATATATATACACACGCATACTTACACACATACATACATGATACATACATACACACATATATACATACGTACGTACATACATACATACATACGTACGTACGTACATACATACATACATACATACGTACGTACGTACATACATACATACATACAAACATACATACATACATGCATACGTACATACATACATACATAAAAAAGTAGGTACATATATATACATACATATACACACGCATACTTACACACACACAATACATACATACATACATACATACATACACCATTCATTCATACATTAATTAATTAATTAATTCATTCATTCATTCATTCATTCATTCACTCACTCACTCGTTTGATATGAGTTTGAAACGAAATTTTCTTCAGGAAGTGTTGGTCGTAAGTGCGGTTGGTCTGAAGTGGGTTGGCCGTAATTCGGGGAGGGGCTGTATTTAACCAATGTATCGCCCCTAAACGCAGGGCTGCGTACAGCTGGACCTTGCAGTTTAACATTTTTCCTGCTGCAAATTAAATCTATCGGCTTGAAGGAAGGTCACGTGTTGTTTTGATGTGAACTTTTACTTTTAAAGTGTGTGCTACTAATTAATTAACTACATGGAGGAAGGTCTTTCTTGAGAAGCTAACAGTTTCTTAGCTAGTCAAAAATTTCCAGTTTAGGTGAAGGTGAAACCTGTGCCTAAGCAGTGAAAACGAACGCACTCCATCTCTTTCCAGGCTATTTCTTTAAGACCCACTCTAATATTATATTGCCATCTGCCTCCAGGTCTTCTAAGCTGTTTCTTTCCTTCTAGTTTTCCAACCAGAACCCTGTATGCATTTCTGTTCTGTCTCATGTGTGCCACATACCCCGCCCATCTTATCTTCCATGATTTGATTATCCTAATAATATGTGGGGAGGATTAAAAATCATGCAGCTACGCATTTCGCACTTTCTCCATCATGCTGTTACTTTCCCTCTCTCAGGTCCAAATATCTTCCTCAGCACCCTGTTCTCGAACATCCTCAGGCTGCGTTGTTCAGCTATTGTGAGAAACCAGGTTCTATGCCAAAACAAAGCAAGTGCGTCAAATAATAGTTTTATATATTTTAAGCTTCGTATATTGAGATAGGACACTGGAAGACAGGATTCAGGGCCGGATGTTACCAAGTATTCCCCGAATTTAATATGGTCTTAATTGATTCATGAATGTAATGTTAAATCGTTGGTGTCAAGCATTTGAAGTATGTCATATTTTCAGAGGATTTCTTAGCCATCTGTATGTTGTGATTTTGTCCCACACTATGTAGAAGACATGAATATACACAGGCGAACCCGGTTATAAAGACATCGGTTTATATGCAATCTCGTCTATAGCGTCAGACATTCGGTGGTAACAACACAACAACAACAATAACAACACAACATATTCGGTCCCTTTCAAGATGTTATAACCGAGTCCGACTATACTCAATTTTCAGCAGTCTTTTCTCGAACAAGCTCCTTACTTGCGAATTATAGAGCTTCTGAGTTTATCTTTACAGTTTTTATTTTTTCGCCTGGTCGAGTGACCCCCTTACCCAGTAAATCATTATCAGCGTACACAAGCCCATGATGTGTACCGTTCAATTTCCGTTCCTACTGGTTCTTTTGGGCGTTTGTTATTGCACCGTGTACAGCAGGACTGAAAGGCAGTGGCGAGAAAACATCCCTTTTACACCTTTCCACAGAGGACTGTTATTATTATTATTTGTAATTAATTTATTTTTGTACCTTCTTTCTGCTTTTTCTTCCTTTGTCGAGTAATTATACAGTACCTGTGTATTTGTATGTTGCTGCATTTTAGTTTTCATTTAGCGACTGGCCCTGTGCTGCTAAGCTTGCGTGTCAATAAATTGAATTCAGTGAAACGGTATTATTAGTATATTCAGGAACAAATAATCGCTTTTAACAATTTTTCTTTGGATGTTTTATTATCTCTTTTCTATGTGTTTTCCTTTATTGTTTGCCATTTGTGTATTTTTCTTATGTTCTTGTGCTGTCTCTGTACTTGGCCTTGTGGCTGTTGTGCCAGCACATTAATAATAAAGAATTGAATTGAGTTGAATTGAATTTTTACTACTACATTGCTCTTAGATAAGATATTCGACATTCCTGCCTCTGATCTTGCGATTCTTCTGTTGCAAGGCGGGGTTTCAACAGCTCTTCTCTTTCTTCGTCTCCCAAATGCTGACATCGCACGCCTCTATACTATCGCAGTGCGACCCTTGGAATGTTGATAGAAGTTTGCCGGACACGAGTCTTGGCCTGGTCCTTGCACTTTAGAATCCATTTGCTTCAACATAGGAGCATTACATTAGAACACACTGCTGTCAGCACAAGGGGCGATCAGCTGTCTGCATCGTATCGGTATCTTTCAACGGCACTTATTAGGATGGTGAACGGTCCCACTGGCTGTTGTCAATTTTAAATGTAAAAATCCTTACGAACAAGGAGTTGGTTTCTTGCCAATCAGAAGTGGTGCCAGCCATCCGTCCATACTGTTATGGTACCTCAATGAGATAAGTGCTGCTACAAATTTATCATACTGCTTTTCAGTTTTTAGATTGTTTGCTTTTTGAGAGCGACACAAAAGAACTCATCTCGATTAACAGCCAGATGTACTTAGGTGTTTCACTGCTCAGGAGAATTGACAAATTCCGGTTTCATGCACCTTTTTCTGCGTATTGGATATGGATACGTACAATAACAGCACACATGTATGTTGCGGAAAGAAATTATGCCTTTGAAAACTAATTTTAAACAGGCTCGAGACGTTAATGTGGAAAAAATCTGTAATAGTCGCTGCCAGCCGGTATTTCTGTCGGTGCCAAGTTTGTTTCAGCGTCCCTGTTCTAAAAGAACCTGTAATTAATACTTTCCATTAGAAGGTGTCATTCATACATCCGTAGACAAAGTTCTGGTAATATCAGGCCTTTGCACAGTCGCCACGATTGACAAAGAAAGAAAGAAAGAAAGAAAGAAAGAAAGAAACAAACAAACAAACAAACTAACTAACTAACTAACTCCATGGAGCAGGGTCCTCCTTGAAAAGCTAAGAGGTCCTCAGATAATCAATAAATTCCCCTATTTTATGGTAGCCGAAGGTTTTACCGCATTCACAAGAGCCATCCACTTGTCTCTATCCTGAGCCAGATCAGTCCACTCCATGCGTCATACCACTTCTTGAAAACTCATTTTAATATTCTTATCTATGCCTAGGTCTTCCAAGTGGTCTTTTTCCCTCAGGACTCGCCACAAAACCCTGTTTACACTCTCCCAAACCCATACGTGCTACACGCCCCGCCCATCTCATTCTTCTTTATTTACTCACGCGAATAATATTTGCTGAATTGTACAGATCATAAAGCTCCTCGTTATGTAGTCTTCTCCACTTCTCTGCTACCTCGCCCCTCTTGGGCCCATATATTCTCCCCAGCACCCTATTCTCAAACACCCTCAGCCTACCGTCCTCCCTCAATGTCAGAGACCGAGTTTCACACCCATAAAAAAACTACAGGCAAATTATAGTTCTGTATATCTTAATATTTATATTTATGATAGCAAACTGGTAGAAAAAAGATTCTATACCGAATGATAGCAAGCATTCCCTGACTTCAGTCTTCTCTTAACTTCTTCATGAATGGAATCCGATTCCTTAGGTTTGTGTCCCAATTGTTTGAACTGTTCGACCGTTTCCAAGGATGTATTATCTGTCTTTATGTTGTGATTTTTTCTGCATTCTGATCTCGAGACATAACGATCTTCTTAGTTTACTCAGCAGTTACTTCTAGACCAATCTCCTTACTCGCGACTACTAAAGCTTCTGTGTTGTTTATAGTATTATGCTTTCACCCAATATATTAACATCATCAGCATAAACCAGAAGCTGATGTGTACCATTTAATTTCAAACCCTTTGGTTTCCCTGAACCCTCCTAATGGCATATTCTAAAGGAAGGTTGAAAAGAAATGGAGGTAAAACATTTACTTGTTTCAAACCCTTCTTAATAGCAAACATGTCAGACAAATGTTTGCCCATCCAGTCTTTACTACAGGTTTCATTTCAACGCGTTTTTATTAACCTAACTATTTTCTTGGGGTTACCAAACTCACTTAGAATATTACACAAGACTTCTCTCCTAACCGAAACATAGGCTTTCCTGAAATCTATGAATAGCTGATGCACTGCCCCATTGTATCCCCTTTTTTTCAGACCCATGCCACGGTGTAATTAAGAGTTGGGGCACTGTCCACATCCTTAACAGGCACGAAGGCCTGTAGCCGAAGTGACTGTCCCCAGGCTACAAAAGTCTTCAGCCTACACGACAGAGCTGCCGTGGGTTCAAACACACACGTACACACACACACACACACACACACACACGCACACCAAACCTCTTCGCTCGCGCAAGATATATAACCGTTTATAGCAAAGATCTTATTGTTATAACTTCAAGGCCAAGAACGTAAATCCGTTAGCATAAGCGTAATCCCTGTTATATTTAAGAGGCGCTTGTTTCATAGCCCACCAAAGCGTTTCGTATGCAGGTATGACTAAACTACCCAAGGAACATCGACTTTTGTTTCGCGTAAGTCTCCACCCTTATTAGTAGGTTTTGGTTCGTCGTTGGTTTGTAGGCCCTTGCCCTGCTAAGTGGTGCTAACAGGACCGTGACTAAGAGCAGAGAGACTTAAAACATTGAACCTTACGTCTGCAGACAGTCTGTGGCGATGGAGGAGTAGGGGCAAACAAATCTCGTATTCTGCTTCGCAACATATTTACATGGCGCATTTTCTTGCAGCGTAGTACTGTACATCCCTGCAGAATGACCTCATAACGCTGTGTTTGTTAATGCAATTGAAACAAACTGTGGACGACAGCGCTTCTTTGCCTATAGCCTGTCTTAATGCCCAGCAGTGTCTCACGAACAGCGACATATGTGCTCTGTGCATCTCCACAACACTGGAGGGAGTGACGAATACAGTCGAACCCGGTTATAACGCCATCGGTTTATACAACACCTCGTCTGTAGCGTCAGATACTTTGTGGAACCAGTTGATTCCTCACTGTTAACCATAACGTTACACCACTCGGTCATAACAACGCGCGTTTATAATGACACAAAATAGCCAGTCCCTTATTTGAAAGCGTTCTATGACAGTGTTTCTTACACTCGCTGGTATGACGGGCGCCTTACAAAATCTCACGATTTGACCCATTTCTCAAAATCATCTCAAATCGCGATCCAGTTAGACACAACAAGCTGTAAGATTTAAAGATTGAATATTTACAAATAAGGAATATGCTTAAACTGTAAGAATCTTTATTATATCAATGTAGGGATGTATTAGAGGAAAACAATATTCTTAGCAGTAATTAAAATGAAGGTAAGATTAGAGACATCCTGCTGAGTAGAACATACCGATCTCACAGACCCCCAGTTGACAGACACTGTTTCATGAAATCGCAGCTGTTTCTTGGTGTTTATTTATGATGAACGGAAGGCTCAGAATTACACTGGAGAGGAACAATAAGCTGGATCTTAGGGAGGTAGAGTGTCAGGATCGGGCATGGATGGAAGCGGCAAGAGTTCTGTCCGGTGGGGGAGCTGCATGTTCTAATTAACTGAGAATCCGAATATTGCAACATGGCCGATATTAAAGCAACTACTGGACACGATCCTGAATCAACCCTTTAAAGGCGAAGCATGTCTGTTTTATATATGGACGCAGTCCGTACCGCGCAGTAAACACCCTCCACTTCGGTTATAAAAACCAGTCTCTTAATGTTTTATAAGGCAAAAGTTGCTGTTTGTTCTGAGATCCGTACAAAACACATAAACGCAATGTGGGCACCACGTAGAATTTTTGAATGTTAAACCTGGTCATATGTAAAGTTACCGCTAGGCTTTAAAAGGTTAAGTACTGTCGTGCCCATCCTCACATGCAGCTAAGGTGAAGCCCACGGTAATAATATCGTCCCATCTCTCGTGAGCCTTGCTCCAAACACTGCAGTCCGGTGACACTCGGCAGTTCCCGGCTTCAAATTTCGGCCCAAACACCAAATATTCAGAAGTCTTTGTGGTTTTGCCGATCCCAGTGGCCGTGCGGTCTAAGGTGTGGGTCTGCGGCCGAGCGCTTGCTGGGATCGTGAGTTCGAATCCCACCGGGGGCATGGATGTTTGTCTCTTGTACAGTGTTTGTGTTGTCAGGTAGAGATCTCTGCGACGATCCGATCCCTCGTCCAGAGGAGTCCTGCTGACTGTGGTGTGTGTCTGAGTGCGATCAAGTGAAATAAAAAAAAACCCTCTACACCTGCTGTGAACAGGTAGGTAGAAGAGGGAAGGACTACGAAACGAACCTTTGTGGTTTTGCTCAGCCTGTCTAAGGGAGGGTCGAGATAGTACCTCAAATTACAATTGACCACTTCCTGCGACATTCTACCTAACTCATTATTCACTAAGTAGCCTGTCATTTGACGTACAATGGTCTGGGGTACTCACAGTGTCACTCAATAAATCATAAATAAGTAAATAAATAGATTAATTAATGATTGAAATATGAGTTAAATATGTCGACGAGAAACTAAGTTAAATTTAGTTATTGTAGCTAAACCCAACAAATGCACACAAGTTTATGAAAATATATTATAGATGTAATAATACCTCCTACATATTTCGGCCACTCGTGTGGCCATCCTCAGGGAGGTGCGTTACGAAGAAACAATACATTGAGATGTTACAGAATTTTGTGAACCAGTGTACAAGTGTAAAATAGAGTAACATTAATAAACTTCTACTTGGATGGTAACATAGTACTATCTACATACATTATTTGTTACATACCAATATTAAAATTGTATCTGTATTTTAAACCGTAATACATATTTTAAACCTTGTAATTTTTAATATTTACTATTTTATCTACATGTGCATTGGTTCACAAATATTTCTAACATCTTAATGTATTCATTCTTCGTAACGCATCTCCCTGAGGATGGCCACATGAGTGGTCGAAACATGTAGGAGGTATTACGCCTACTACGTTTATATTTTCATAAACTTGTGCACATTTGTTGGTTTTATTTACGACATCTAACTGTTCAGTGCACGGTTATGGATCACTAAAAATTAAGTTACTCGTACATTTGTTCGAGAACTTCTCTGATATAGCTGCTATACCAAATTTAATCCAAACGCTTTGTGTGGTTTCGGAGATGAAATATGCGCTCTGATACACGTTCATCCAGTTTACATTCTTTCTTCTCAGTACTATAATAGAGACGGCCATCATCCAACTTATGTAACTCCCAGCACCCTTATGTCGTTGCTGTACTCCACTGCTGATGAGAATTCCTCCCGGAGATGTTATGGAGCTTGAATCAAACATCTGTCTTCATCCGTCTCCCGAGATCTTTACATGTTATCAGTGCAATGTTTCAGCGTCGAAATAAAAACAAGTAGGCTGCACCGCGTGCTATTGCCAAGCAATTCGTGTGGTGCCATAACTGTGTTGACGCACAGACACTGTAGCAAGTTTTCAGCCTCTATTTCAAAAAGCGGTTTTGTACAGGGGTGTTTGACGCCAAGGTGCTGCGAAGAATGTGTCAGTGTAAGAGACAGGGAATTGCAGGGCTGTTTTGAAAGTTTCGGTGAAGGGTTTTGAAATTTGTACCCGTCGCAGAATGTTACATTATTAGGAAGACAGGTATACCAGGAGCCCAGAGAACTCAGTTCGTATAGTGAGTGCTGGGCGATCGGGAAGGCCAAAGAATTATTTTTTCTCCAGAACGCCTCAGACTGGCTCTGGGGTCCACCCAGTCTCCTACTCAGTGGACATTGGGTCATCTTTCCCCGAGTTTAAAGCGGCCGGAACTCGAACCTGGCCATTCACTTCTATTGAGTGCCAAGGTTAAAAAGGAGTGTAGTTATCCTTTCATTCCCCCATGCACAGTGACAATTCTGTCTTCTTGAGAAAATTAGATCAAGTATAAGGAGATGGGCGGGGCATGTAACATGCGTGGGGAGGTAGGACAAATGCACAGGCGTACTGCAACGTGTTTGCAAAACCTGGGACGAAATATGCCAATCACATGGAGACCTAAGCACACCGGGAGGAATTTACGTGTATTAATAAGACAAAGTTTAAGGAAATAGAATATGAAGGTATTATTCCAGAATAATTTTCGACGAGTTGGGAGATCTTAAAATGTCTTACTGAAGCAAACATGATATTTTATTTCTTCAATAATAATAGGAAAGTGGAAAATACTCTGAAGATGGAGAAAATATGTATCCTCGAAACTTTATTAACTAGCCACAAAATGACAGACGTCATTACATACAGTATGTAAACAGGTAACTGTACATAGGCCTACTACATGTAATTCGGGATTTGAGGTTGTTGAGTATTCAAGGCTTCTGCAATGTGATGTCGTGCCGACTGGTAAGTAAGTAACAGATTCTGGGGACGACTTGCAGGCTTCAAGAATTCATTCTGTAGTCTGTTTTACGACAGGTCCACAGCCTCTTCCACAGCGAGTTTTCCACAGAATGCTGTCTAGTATTTCCTCTTTCAATTTCCAGCATCTTCTCCTTTCCTTAAGGTCATCCAGTAGCTGTTTACGTCTCCTTCGTAGTCCTCCCATAATTTCTGTCCTCCCTTCTATCTTTCCTTCAATCACGTGTTTTAGAAGGCAGATCCTACCCAAGACGTGACTAGTTCAGTCCAAGAATATGACTGCTTAAACCCCGAAGACAGGCGTTGCAGACCTCTCCGGAACGTCCGTAACTATCTGGCGATCGACACGCGTCACGTCCCTCCAGGCTTGAATCTAAACACATAATATTCGGCACTGCGTGGTGTAATGGTTAACACATCTGTCTGTCAAATAGGAAATCGTCACTCGAGTCTCGAACGGAGAATTTATTTTTCTTTCTGCATTTTTAGTTTGCGATTGGTAGTTAAAAACTCAGGTGAATAATATGTACCAAGATCCTTGATGACGGAGCCTATTGTCAAGGGGTGGCATGAAGCCCAGCGCCCAGCAAGTATTAGGTCTGGACACGGGGAAGCCTCCCATAGAAAATTAACAAATAATGCTGAACACTTAAAAGCTCGTGCGAAAAAAAAGGGGGGGGGATAAGAAATTATTTATTCCGTTCAAAATTTCCTTACCAATGTGCCAAGGGCGCACCCAAGAGGGGGGGCTGCCAGGCTGCAGCCACCCAAACCACCCAAAACTGAAATTTAATAAACACGAATTTTGCAGATTACGTGATTTTCTCTTCAGCCGAAATCAGGCGCTGAAATCGGCTGATGACCGGTACATGAGAATTTTGAAAAATAAATTAATAAAATTAAAAAGTAAGAAGATAGGACGCTGTGATTGGGGCCTGGAACATGTAGTTATATTCGTATATATATATATATATATATATATATATATATATATATATATGCAGTTGCAGGCAGTGTCATGGTGTACGTACAACATGACTTTTATAAAATAATTTTTAAAATCAAACAGAAATTATATATGGTATCAGGGTCAGCTCCCATGTGTTTCCCCCAAGGAAAAAATCTGGGTGCGCACCTGCCATTTTGGACCTATAGGCCTGTCATTTACTAAGAACGACATTCAAGTAACAAGAACGTTTTTTGAAGTACAAGTGAGCATATGGAATTCTGGGCGGGTGGTGACATCCAGCAGAAAGACTGCTCATCCGGGCTGGTATCTTTGTGTTTTTTGTATACTGCAGGAAAATGGCATTCTGAACGTTTGCTGATTTTCTATCATTTATCCCGCGTACTGCCTGGAATCCGACAATTCCGCCGTCATTGTCACGTGTGTACACGTTCTGCTATAGAATTCCTCAGAAGATCCTTCACAACATTACAAAATATTCACGCTCATAGCTCCTTCTAGAGTTCAGCAGGGTGGGCAAGTCGATTTAAAAGAAAAAATGAGTTTATGTCTTCCATAAATAACGGCTGAGGGGCATAAATTTGCAAACAACTCGTCTGTAACATACGCCTAATCCGTTTCTTGTCTTTTTGGATCTAAAATGAAGAAACGTTTCACAAAGTTACACGGACGGCAGCATACAGTACTTACATTTTGGAAGTAGCAAGTTTGATTCTTCTTCTAGCATGCAGCAATCCCTGTACTCTAAAATATGTATTGATTTTTTAAGGCTGTATATTCCGTACGTTGTTATAAGAATGACAGTCTATTTACTTGACCAACTAAGCGCACATGATGTTCGTATACTATATTACTTACGTCGCTCCGACATGTTTCAGCGTTTAAAGGTAAGCGCACACTGGAGCGCATCGGACGGACGCAATGCACGGAGATAAAATATTCTTCCCCTTATAGTTATGTGGCATTGCACACTGGTGCACACCGGATGCAACGGAATGCGGCAATTCCGTCTCGGAGGGGAATATTTTTCCGTCCGGCCAGCGCTTCCGGCTGGCTCATCGATGAAGATGCCGTATCGCAAGGCGTGACAAGGAGAGGAAAATCATACAGTCTGCCTTTTCGTCTTCATCCACCGCGAGGGACACGTGACAATCATCATAAAGCTCTTAAGACTTCGAAAAACAAAAAATGGCCAAGCAGCATAAAAAATAAAGGTTCCGAAATTTGAAAAGGAATTAATTTTCTTACTTCCCTAGATCTTTGACGAAGAAACACGACAATCAAACATTTCTTCCCTTTCAGCTTTATCACAGGATGAACAGAGCGATGACGATCTGGATAGCCACGGCACGGTCGACAATATCGATACAGCAATATTACCGATAACACTGCGCCTTTGTCATCTCACGCCTTCACTGATTGTGTACAAAAGAACCGACGAAGAAGAACTCATTTGCCAGAAGAACTTTCTGCAGCATCCGTTCTACAGGAATATTTGCTGTCAAAAAAGAAGGATCAGATCCTCTGAAGACACATTCACTAAGTCTTTATAAGATCTTCGCTGTTCTGGGGTATTACGCGGTGTCGTGTGCTAATTGTTTACCGATGTTTCGGGACAACGTATTGGTTTCAGATTCAAGGGTCAAGAGTCCGGACTCTTGGCCCTTAAAGATGTGACCGATACGTTGTCCCGAAACGTCGGTAAACAATTAACACACGACGCTGCGTAATATCCCAGTAGAGCGCAGATCTCATCAACAACGCGGCGGAAGTCTGAAATGAAGGTTAAACTTTTTGTAAGTATGGCGCACACTGTGAAGACTTCTTTTACGAGATCAGAGCGAAATTGAAGGAAAATTATTACAAATGGTGAATTCCCAGTCTGCTCCGTAGTGAAGTAGCAACGTACACAACAATTAAAATTAATCTTTAACTCAGATTTACATTTTTATTAATTGTATTCTTGAATAAGTTTATTACAAATAAATACATTACGTTAAGTAAAGTGCCAGTCTTTCCTTTGGTCCTACTGTCTCTCTAAAGAATGTATTTTCATTTCACGAATTAGGTCTCAACATGTTCAGGAGAGTCGTAAACTTTCCATAAGGCATCCGAAAATGCTAAAAAATTTTTTTCTCATCTTGTAGTAAGTCCGGATATAGAGGGAATGATTTTCGCCATGATTCATTCTTTTGTTGCATTTATTATGCATCCAGAAACTTCGTCTCTTCATTTTCTTATTTTGTTTTCCCTCACTTAACAAGGGCATAATAACTTCTTCTTCTTCTTCTTCTTCTTCTTCTTCTTCTTAGTCCCCTAACATTTTGATGAAAGATATGAAATGAATTAGATAAATTTTCATTTTTATCTTGGTCTATGAAGTCCAAGCAGTTACAATCAGTATACCTTACGCACCTTTGTTTTTAATCTAAAAAAGGCGAGGCTCTTGCATGGGTGATAACAGCAATACAGCTAATACCCGACACATGACCATCACCCAGAATTTAGATGCAGGCCGCGGGTCATGTATTCTTCCTTCGAAATTGTAGTGGTGTGCGTTACACTAATGTGAGACGTGTTTCTAGCCAACAGCGAAAAAACACGGATTAACCGTCAGCACGGATGAAATTCTGCGACCGGCCGTGGTATTGTCTATAATCCTGGAGTAATCCGAAATAATTACTCTTCGCTATGAACTGCTGAATACAATCACTGAAATTCTCTCCAAGTGTACTTTTCATTCAAGCCACAGCTCATCAAGCAGCTGCGTAAAGATAAGATACGAGAATGAGTCGCAGCCGAAAGTGTAGTATCATCACAACTAAGAGGTTATGTTGGGCGTTAACATCAACAGGTAGGATTACGAACTGTCGCGGCAGGTTAATTAGCAGTTTAACAATAATTCAAGCTGTGTGTTAGTATGAAAAGGGAGTGCAGTTATTGAATATTTTTATCAGTTTGTATCCATTTTTTTGTACTGAACCGGTTACTGACGTAGCGTAGTCTAGTGTGGTGAGATCTGTAGGAAGTTTCTTATTACTAGTTGGTAAATCTTATGTTTGGCTATACCTCACATTTAGTATCGTTCACGTGTGAGGGGTCAGATTCAACCCATAGTCATTAAAGCTGGTGGCAGGCATGGTGTTGAGGAAATGCACATATTAAGAAGAAGGTTAATTAAATGCTAAGTTCAAGTTTGAAATGGATTATTTGTTTTGTTTGTTATGTTAGTACCTGAAAATAATCACTCCAGTGTAGTGAATTACAAGTTCTGCATGAATTGATATGATGTTGAGTTACAGAATTGAGATTTATTGTTATTTCCGCAGTATTTTCATGGAAGAAGGCTGGAAGACATTACATATCTTGGAAGAAGTTGTGATGTAGAGACTGATTTGTGGATATGAAAGGTACAGTGTTTGTTGTTCATAAATGCATTGAAATTTACATGCTGTGTAAACATTTTGGTGACATGCAGCTTAGCTTGCAAGGTAGGGAAGGCATAGGATCTGCAAGCCTCTTGGAGGCCCTGGTGTTGAAGGAATGGCAGTAGAGCCATTGAGGAAGAGAAAGTGCCATTACCAAAATTGAGGTTAATTTAATTAAGTTTTGTTTGGTTTGCAGTTGTGAACAATAAGCGCATATACGTTTGCTGTAAAGTGATCAATAATACACTCAGATTGTGGTCTTGCGGGTTTTTACACTTTGTAGTATAAAGAACTTTTTTCAGTGCTCTAGAACCAGATGCAGTCACTGTGAAGATAGTTGCAGCATATTTTTCTGAAAATTTGGAACAAGCACTTTATACTATGTGATGTAAAAATCCAGAAGACTGTCCTTTGATGGAATTTGCTGGTTTATGCATAGGCCTGAATAATGATTTACATAATGTACTGATTTTCTGTTCTGTTGTTAAGTAGAGCTACAACATCAGACATAATGAAGAGTTTAAACTTAAAAGTAATATTTTTAGTTGTTTTATGCTTTCTGTTACATATTTGTGATTGTCAGATGTAACAGTTGTTTATTGTTTAGGACTACTTGGATCCTGAAGGTGGAGGCAGCAAGCTCTTCCAAAATGTTGCTGATTATTTGCAAATGGACATGTCATGATTCAGAAGACTTGCATATATATCAGCATTACTGTGAGAACCTAAGATCTCACTCATTATTTTATTATGTTAGGATTTCATAGCATTAACATGCTGCAGCATGTCCAAGTCTGATGCTCTTGAGCAGTAAATTTGTTTCTGTAATAAGTGATAATGAAGTCCAATGAGGAAAATAAAATGAAAAGTACACATTTGAAAAATGTATGTACTCTGCTGAAATGTAATTCTGCTTATATTTCTACCCTGTTTACAGTCAGAGTTTTCAATGTTACTGACTCACGTAAAAATGATTGAAGGATGAATGAGATGAAGCCATGTTAAGATGCATTTGTTGTGTTCGATCATAGACCATTTACACAATAACATAAATTATTCACTTTATTTGTTTAGCATATTGATCATTATGAAGCTGTTGCTGCTAAGGTTAGCACATTACTGTAACCGGCACCACCTACTGGCACAGAGAAGATTCAGTTCAGCGCCAAAAATATGCATTGTTGGAAGTGGACCTGCCAGTTTCTACACCGCCCAGCACCTAATTAAGGTCTGAGATGCTGTCAAGTTTTAAAAACACACGTAATGAGAGTTGTGCTAGATTTTACCTTGACCCTTTAGCAGACTGTACAAACTTCCTGATGAACATCTGCTTTGTATTTTGACAGAGTGCTGAGTAAAAGGTCACTGCCAGATGTATTCAGTGTAATCTGTATGGCTTGGTTTGTTGTTTGCTCCATAACTTGAATGAACTCAGTTGTGTAGTAGCAATAGCTGTACTGGGGGCAGGCAGTATTATATCCCTGTCATACAACTCAGAGTTTGGGTCTCACTAAATTGCCTGTACTGTAACCTGATCACCAGTTTTTTTGGTCTACTGTAATACACAGAAATTCTGACATATTTTCTGTGAGTCTTATCTCAGTAGAGAGAAGGGAGAATGATCTGTGAATGGTATAGAAGGAAAACAAATAATGGTTCATTCTGTGTCTTTCAGACAGTTCCACATGTGGAAGTTGACATTTATGAACAGCTACCTGTCCCATTTGGTCTTGTACGGTTTGGTGTGGCACCAGATCACCCTGAGGTGAAGAACGTGATAAACACATTCACTAAGACAGCTAAGAGCCCCCAGCTGAGATTTGTGGGGAATGTGAAACTGGGTCAGGATCTATCGCTGCAGGAACTCAGAGACGCATATCATGCTGTGGTATTGGTAGGTACAACTAAGAATGCATTTGATTGCAGCAAACTGCTGAGGTGTAACTACTCAGTTACTGATAACCTTAGCATGAAACAGTTAATCCTCTGTTGATATGTTGGAGTCATTCCATAAAAGCAGAATGCCGTGAGATGCCAAATAAAAAGTTTTTTTTGTAATACTAATTAATGTTGTTGTGATTATGTTATTATGTGGACAGGTGGGTGGACAGAAAGAGAAAACAAAACTAACAGCTGCTTTTTGTGACTTTGTGGATGTGCCAAAAAGAAACCTACATTGGATTATCCAATCAGGTATTACTCTGATATCTCATCTTTAGCCAAAAGATTTTCGAGAGTGGCATGCTTAACTTATTAATTTCAGATTTAATATTTTTATTAATGACACTTGTCATATTTGATGACAAATATGTAACTGTCATTTGTGATTTTTATGAGCTGTTATACTGTTTCTTGAGTGAACACAACTGTTGACAGAAATATGTTGCACCAAACAGTGCACATACTTGGCAAGCAAATTGGAGAATTTTTGGAAATCAGTGTGCAGGTAAGGAGGTGTACAAAACTTGGCACTCCAGGATCACTACCTTTTTCTATTAGAACTGAATCACATTGCAATCCTGGCAATTCCATTTGTACATGTTCATCTGCTTTATCAACACCAAATGGTATTATGCATAAACAAGGGAGGTTTCACTCTGGCAATCTTGAAATATTAAATCTTAAAATCTTGAAATAGATTTTCAAATTTGATTCTCAACAATCAGATATTTTCCGAGCAGCGATTGAACTGTAGATTTGACTCACACAAATATATGGTTTGCATGGTCTAAAGTGTACTAAATTTTTAGTTTTTATTCATGTTCTCTAGAGTCAAAGTGTTATCTGGAAGGCTTTTGTATTATGTGATGGTATTAACTTCTCTCTTGTAGTTTCGCTTTTACCTCATTTTGGTGCTGTGTATTATGAACAAAAAGTGCTAGATCTTTTTGCCATTTCATATTTTTATGTCACTAACATGTTTCATTTCCAAAAAGACAATAATTCCATATATCACATCATAAATTGTTTCCAATACCTTGTGGCAGGATAACCAGTGAATCTGAATGTAATATGGCAAGTCTTTATAGTTATAGTCAAAACTGAGAATGAAAGCAAGTGTTGGTGATAAAGTCCTTGGGCAAAAATATCATTAACATTTTGCACAACTCTTTTAAACCTGCTCCAGTCTTCTCATTTAATACACAAGACTTTTTGGTGTAGCATGCAATGAAAACTTTGAAATTTACTACAGAAATTTTCATTCGTTTTGCCTGCAAGACCATATTTACTACCTATCATAAGATGCACTCCATCAGTCACAACGCACACAAGTTTGTTGAGAGGAAGGTTGTATTTTTTAAGTAAACTATCTGTCTCACGGGGTACAAGGTGGTGTGGTTGGTTGAGGCACTGTGCTGCAAGCCTAAAGTTTGCAGTTATGATTCCCAATGGGGTCATTGGAATTTTTTATTTACTTACTCCTTCCAGCCACACAATGGTCTTGGAGTTGACTAAGCCTCTAAAGATATGAGTATTAAGGATATCTTCTGGGCTGTGAAGGTGGCTGGGGCATAGGGCTGACAACCTTCCTACCTTCAAGTGCCAACTGTCTAGAAATTCTGGGAGCCTCAATCTCCTGGAGCCGTAAGGACTTGTCCAGGCCTGTAATGGCATAGCTTTTTTATGTGTCTCACAGAAAGTGTCTTCTCCTGCCAAAGTTCTGTGTATAGGAATTAATTTCTGAAGTTCTTCACTTGTAACAGTATTTAGTTACAACCATGAATAAGCACTGCGAGCTGAGCGGTATCTTTTACACTTATGCTGTTATTAGCTGCTGTGAGTAGTCTCAAGCGTTTTAGGTCCTCAAGAATGAACTCTGTTTAAGTGTCAGCTTTTGGAATTTTTTTACATTGTGTTGAAGCTGTTTGAACATTTGGGTGTTTATTGTAGTCTCCATCAGGTGACGTGTGGAACAGCTTGCAAAACATGAGGTGGCTAAATTGCCAAACCAAAGCAGCTCATTAGTACAGATCTAAGGAGGAGAATATTGTAATGCCTGCCAACCATTTGTAATTAATAATTATACAGTTAAAGTTTGGCATTGTTCTGATTTAATTCATAGTTTGGTTTATACCTGGTTCATGTTGTACTGTTTTGTTCCGTGTTGTGTCCTCCCGAGACACACAGGTTCCTGTGTTATGAAAGAATCTCTGTTGCGGTTATGTTGATACACTTCACCATTAGAACTGATTTTTGTATGGTTAAGTCCTACAGTTTAGCTTTCTTACATTTAATTTTTAGTTCAAATAATCAGTGCAGTTGAGTTGCTTTAGAACAGATTGATCAATTAAATTATAAGTATTAGTGTAATGTTAGTATCTGTTTTTAATGCTTGGCAGGACTTTAAATATAGGAATAAATGAAGGTAAAAGTAAACTTCACCCTAGAATAAGCTGTGAAGGGCCAGAGGGGGGCAGGGGTATAGTTCTACTCTTTCTTTAACCTTGGACTTAGATGGGGGTGGAAGGTCAATGTCATGTCCCAGCCACTTTACCCCCGGGAAAGAGATGCAGTACCCATTGTATAGATGGCTGGATGGGCCCCAAGCCTGGTCTGAACTGGTGCATAAAATCTCACCCACATTGGGATTTGATCCCCAGGCCATCCAGCATGTAGCAAGTCACTATACCAACTACCATATAAATACACACAGTCTTCTCTAACACAACACTTGATTATTTCTTCAATGCTGCATGCTACATGTATCATTAAAGAAATAATGTTTTGTGGTAGATGGGACAGTGTGTATGAGGCCTGTTCAAAAAGTATCCGACATAATTTTTTCCCGCGGAAACTAATGAAGCACGGGAGGTGTGCTGTGGTAGGGAGGTGGAGGGGACCTTCATGCACGTACGTGGATTTTTTTCCGCCAGCAGACAGCCTCAGTCACGTGCAGCCAGCATGTGAGTGAGAGTCTGTACGCAGCGAGCGTCGCATTGTAATTTTCTGCCAAAATGACGGAACGACTCGGGCAGCGGTATTGCATCAAATTTTGCCAGAAGCTTGGCGATAGCCAAGTGGAAACCATTCGGAAGATTCAACAGGTTTTCGGCGAAGATGCCATGGGCATCACACAAATTAAGGAGTGGTACAACAGATTCAAAGATGGCCACACGTCGATGGAGAGCGACGCTCGTTCCGGTAGGCTCTCAACAAGCCGAAATGACGAGCGCATTGACCAAGTGCGGACTTTGGTCATGCAGGACCGTCGTGTCAATGTCTGAGAACTTGCGGAGGAAGTGGGGATAAGCACTGCTTCGGTACATTCCATTCTGACCGATGATTTGGCAATGTGGAGAGTGTCTGTGAAATTCGTGCCGAAGCTGCTAACGATGGAGCAGCTCATTCCTCGCAACTGATTCAAACGTTCTCGGCCAAACACAACATTCCTGTGGTTTGACAGGCTCCCTACTCTCCCGACATGGCTCCTTGTGATTTTTGGCTGTTCCCCACCTGAAAATGCAGCTGAAAGGGACTCAATTTGACTCACGTGACGACATTATACGGAACACGACGGCCAAGCTGTACTCCATTCGCAAAGAGGCATTCCAGAAATGTTTCGAACAATGGCAGAACCACTGGGAGAAGTGTGTTCAGTCACAAGGAGACTACTTCGAAGGGGATTAGAGTTGCAGACCTCCAGGTGTGTAAATGTATTTTTCCCAGCCAAAGGTCAGATACTTTTTGAACAGGCCTCGTATTTATATGACTGACTAGACACAACAGGATGGATACCATTAGATATGGCGACTATGCTATTGCAGCCCATATAGGAGTAAATATGAATGTAAATAAAAAGGACTGTCATGGTGTTGGCAGGCATATGGTGCAGAGGAGGACAAAGAGCTGGGTTTGGAAGGTGAGAAGCTTAATAATGTGGTGTCAGCACGTCAGTTTGTGGGCTGGTACAATGGACTGCCACGGGACACACACTTGACTGTTAACTTGGATGTGGAGGAGGTTGCAGTACTGGGACACGGCAATGTGGCTCTTGATGTTGCCCGCATCCTGCTTACACCTGTCAGCACACTTAAGGTTGGGCTAATTTACGTTTAGACCTGACATGATGAGCACTCCACATTTTCCCATATAGAAATGTAAGAGACAAGAGCAGCCGTGTTCAGTAGTATAATTACGTTCCTGGAACAGTTATGTACAATGAACCCCCAATTTTTCAATTATGTGGAGACCACCTCAGATTGAATGCAAAATTGAACAAAGCATAAAATCTGGGAAATGAAAATTTTGCAATTAAAAACAGTGTGTGTTGCCGTATCACAGAAGTTTGGAAAGTCATTAAATTATTGATGTTTAACAGGAACACTATAAATACAGCATGGCATATGTATGTAGGAAGCAACTTCCTCATGGTATATGTTCCTTGACTTCTCGGTTTGTATGCTTCATTTTCAACTTTGTTGCATTATTACAGTAGTATTGTCTGTATTATCAATTAGGCATATATATTTTCTGGCTGCTTCTGTTCCTTTCACCGTGTCCAAGAATGTTCCATTATCTTCTGGAACTTCTTCTTTTTGCCTGGTCAGCTGTTGATCTGACACCTGGTTGTGTGTGTACTGCACAAATCTTGACAGCACTGTCCCAAGAGTATTCCTCAAAGTGCCCTCCTGGAGGTTGAAAACTTTGTCATCTAAATCTTCGGTCACTTTTAGTGCACTGTCATCATTACTGTAGACATAATCAGATGAAAACCACACTTTGCAAAACAGTTCTTGACAGTAACTGGAGTTGTCAGCTTTCAGGTTTATGCTGTGAAGTGCGTAGTAGATGGGACATCCAACTTCGTATGTGCAGCATCTTGCAGCAGTCTTTTTAATGAACTGCTTTCTGTAATAGCACTTGAACTATGGATGATTCCCAAAGCTAAAGGCATTAGCTGGCAGGTGCAATTAGCTGGGAGGAACACAACTTTTATATTCTTGAGAAATATTGTGTGCTTCAAGTAAGCATCTCATTACTCAGGAAAAGCATGATTTTTTTAATTTTTAACATACATTTTCTTGTCTAGTTGTGTAAGGCAGGGGGGAGTGGCAAAGGGAATATCTTAAATGAAAAGAATTTATTTTCTGCACTCAATGAATTTTAAATTATTGGTACAAAGAAAAGGAAATTCAGTAAATAATTGTTATTTTCTTAAAGGTCATAATTGCAGTTTGGGGGGGCAGCTGTTGTGATTGCTGGCTCCAGGCATCAAAAAGCCTAGCTATGCCACTGGTGTAAGGTAATGTTTAAACATAATACAAGTAATCAAGGAATTTATGTGCATATTGTGTTTTGTGGGCAGTGTTTTAACGTTTTTGAAGCACTGTGAAATGTTATGTTTGCCAGTTACAAGTGGTGGTACTTTATCCCTGTATGGTATGTAAGGAGCACTCAACCACATCGTGATTTTGTTCCACAATGACAGGAGTCTGTATGAGAGTATGACTGTTGCTGGGTTGTAGATTGAAAAATAGACATGTCATAGTCCTTAATCTCTTGAAAAACCAGTCATCTGCTATTTCTGATTACACACCCAGCTTTCACCTGCTATTTCCACCCCTGGAATCTGTGCAGGTGATGTGCAAGGTCTTCTCCCTAATCATAGTGCTAGCCACAGAAATGTTACTTTCACATCCTGGCTTGAACCATGCAGCAAGAGTAGATTTCAGTTTCTCCAGCAGCATATCTTTCGATGATTTTGGTTGCTTGGAGAAAGGCCTGAACTGGATGTAGCTAGTCTAAATTTCGTATTGGTTTTTCCACATGTGTGTTTAATGCAGGCAGTGAAAGTTCTAACCGTGATGTTAGGTCATCATGTGTTCCAGCATATGCAAGTATCTGTGTGATCTAGTATGTGTCCTCATCATTTGCATTTATTCCATCAACAACCCTGCAGCTTAAATAAATTGTGCTAGTTTTATAGGACCTTATGACAGTTACTGGTGTTAATTTTCCAAGTGTTGACAATCTTACCATGGACTTAAAAAAACCCAGTGAATGTGAGTGATGTTACCTGACTCCTGCAAGGGCTTTAGCAACGGTGAATGTGTGTAGTGATACCCGATTTCCTGCAAGAGACTTACAGTAGCATAGTAATACAGTAAACCCCTTATGAATTGAAAGTGTACGTATGATTATGATACTGCTAGGGTAACATGTCTTATGAACTGCTGAAAATGGATTAAAATGTGAAAGTATTTTGAACAAGTCTGTGGGTGAATAAGGCTTTGAGAACATGATTTTTGTAGTAACAGGATGGTCAAACTCAAACCAGTGAGAATCACTCTGTGTCCGGGAAGAAGCATGACAGTGATGCTATGTAATATAGTTGATGATTTTTATAGAGTACTGACATCACAGAGCATGCTCTGGAGGCACTGTCACATAGCAGAGTTCGTCGTGTGAGAGTTATTGGCCGGAGAGGTCCGTTGCAGGTTGCATTCACCATTAAAGAGCTGCGTGAAATGCTGAACCTTCCAGATTGCGTGACAGTGTGTAACCCAGAGGACTTTGAAACTGTCCGTTCTACAGTACCAAGTGAGTGCCACATCATCTCTAAGACTATTGGCTGTGCCATGTTTCAGGAATTGGCTTTTGAAACAAACTGTCTGTTATAAATGGACCTGTTTTGTTCACATATGATCATGAAATTTGTGTTAGAATGTGGCAGTTCATCTTATTAATGGCTAACAACTATAGTCTGCAGCATGTTTTATGTACTGTGTATGTATTTAAGTCTATACGAATAATGCTTAGACTTTCAGTAGAGTGGCAGAGTGATTTGAACCAAGTTCACATCAGTTGATAAATTTTATGGACATTTGTTTGTGCCAAATGCTGTTGTTTCAAAGTGACAGACAGACATATGCAGTGTACCACATTTACGTGAATACAAGACAAGAATTTTTTCATAATTCATCACCTGAAATATGTGGGGCTCACCTTATAATTGCCCACAAAATGAAGCATGTTCCATATAGTTATCTTCCTGAGAATTGAAGATCATGAAGGGTGGTTGTTTGACATGCAGGGTCATCTTATATTTAGGTAAATACAGTAATAGGCTTTATGTGTGCTTGCAGAATGAAGTTCTGCTGCAGCCACTGTAGTGGTTCAACAGACCATGTTCATTTGGTGAGAATGCCCTGTAGAATGTGATCATGTCCATTAATTCTTTGAAGACTTAGTCAGATGGCAGTCTTCTTGCTGTTGCAGTTTTGTTTAAGTGGTTGGCTGCAAGTCCCAGCTGTTGCAGTGTTATGTATAAATTGACATTTCTTGTAAACTGTTAAATGCTACTGTGAGTCTAAAATTGGCAAATGGTTATTACTTGATATGGTGTTACCTTTTTAATAATTTAGAAGTGTGATAACTTTAAAAAATCTTAGGCAAATGTGGAGACTCTCCACACATTTTCACATTCCTGTGTCATGTCACTTCTTTTTCTGTGTGAAGTGCAGCCCTTGCAGGGTGTAGCGCAGTGCTGTTCCTTTCTTGTTATGCCTTCGAAAGTGTGCCTTCCATATTGTTTGAAGTGTTGTAGCTGTGTCACTACATGTGTTGTGGTCTGGCAAGGTAAGCAGTCTTCCAAAGCTTTTCATTGAGATCCAGTTGAAATTCTCCTTTCTTGTTCATAACCTTCTCATAAACAACGTGTACGTGGAGCACGGCCATACCAGAAAAATTGTTTGTATCTCTTCACAAATTTCACTTGGTGTTGAATCAAGATAGTACCTGTTTATATCTGTCCACTCCATGCATTCCCTTATTGTGTTCGAGCATACACAGTGGAGTTGCATCTTACGTGGGGGTTGCATTCCCAAGATGGTACATAAACCCAGAATTGTGTGTAGTCAGAATTACCCGTGAAAGTCCCTTTGTCCATAATGTACCTGCTGTTGTATATATACCCTGTAATGTGTATGTGTGTGACAAAAGAGTACATACTATGCTAGTCAAAGACTGTATAATTGTATCTTTGATTACATAAAAAAAAGAAAGATGGAAGAATGAAGAACGACAAGAGTCGCTAAAAAAAATGCAGTCAAGATGATGGAGTTACTGCTTTTCTCCATGTAATTTTAATTCTTGTGTGAAATGTTTTATCAGCTTTTGGGGGTCATTAGGGCTTGATGTAGGTCCAGGAGAGACAGGAGACAGGCTTGGCTGCTGGAGAGCAAGTTTTAGATGTACACACCATAGCCAGTACACACTGTGAGATGTGTGACTGCTGAGGCAGTCAGGCACCAGGGTCTCACGCCATCTGTGGGCTTATGCTCACTGAGTGACGTGGCATGTGGAATTGCCTTTGTGATTTAAATTTTTATTTTTCATTTTTATCCTTTACTTATTTATTTTATTCATTTATTTATTTATGTTTTGGGTGAGCATGTGTAGTTGAATTTGCTTAAGTTAAATATGCATATGATGCAACTGCACTGTAATTTGGGTGTCTTAAATTTCCTCCCTTCCTTTGTGGATCATTTCCACCTGTAAGATATAAACATCCTCCATGTTGTGTCATTCAAGAGCCAGTAAGTCGTGCCTGAATCGTCTCTTTGCTTCTCCGTTCTTTTATTTTTATTGTACTCAAATCTTTGGGTGCTGTACATTTCCCATAGTACTGATGTAAGTTTCCACGTTTTGTGCTGGGACTTCCAGTAATTGAACTGTCATACCTGATGACATCAACACAAGTCTCCTACCCACATGCCTGTCAGTGAATCAGTGAGTGTGGATGTCCAGTCAAAGAGCCTTTGTTTTGCCATGGAATGTAGTCACACATCCCAGGAAAGGCATTAATATTAATCTACATTTTTATTAAAACTATGTAGATATATTGGTGTTTTTGCTTATGGTGCATCTGACCGAAGTAACTGTAATTAATGGAGTGTACGGAAGAACGTTGTAGAGATAAGTACAAGGAAATTACGTTGGAATTATGATGTAAATTGTACACTTAATCACATCCAATTTCACATTTACAAAACTTTGAGCATCTGATTTTTGTGGCAGGTGATTTTTGTGCCACACGGGTACGTCCTACTTTTTCAGACACCACATGTACCATTTCTTGTAAATCTGGCCATGATGGTGAGGTACTTCTTATACTCAAGCAGTAGTATATCTTGTCAGAAGCATGTGGTTCCAAATATAATGGACATACAGATATTTTGGAGGAAAATGCTGTTTGCATGAACGGTAAACAATGTTGAATGAGTTAATGCAGTGATTCAATAGGACAGATGGATTATTGTCACAGATGTAGCTCAAAAGTTGGACATCAGCTGTAGATGCGTATATTCCATTATCCACCATGCCCTTGGGGTGTCACAAAATTTGTGCAAGGTGGGTGCCAAATAAACTAACAGATGAATATAAATGGGCATACTGCATGGAGTTTTTGTAGTCTGGACAGGATGAAGGAGAGTAATTTATGCACTGGATTTGAGCACTGAAATTTGAGTTTCACCTTCACTGACCATACAACCCAGATCTTATCCCTTTTGATTACCATTTGTCAGACTGCTGAAAGATGCATTTATGGACATTCAAAATGATTAAGAGGTAAAAGACACAGTGCTTACATAGCTTTGCACAGAATTTAGAACATTGTTCCCAGTGGCATCAGAAAGCTCCTGGACTAAAGTGACATGTGTATGGAGAAACTAGGTGATTATTTTGAACAGTGGTAGTACATTTGTTCTTATGTGCTTATTGCAGAATAAATAAATTAGCTATTTTGAATTTGTGTCACAGATTCATGCAGTTTACATATTTTAATGCATTTTGATGGATTGCACTGGATGTATGAGAGATGTCACTTCAACTTCACGAGGCTATTTGGTGATTGCTACATTTTCCTCTGGAACACAGGTCTTAAATTTGTCATTTAGGTGTATGTAGTGTACTGCAGCTCTCCCTTTCATCAGTGTACTACTTTTGTCTTATGTGGTCTTTTCTCAAAAGTGCAAGGGTGTGGGAAAACCTAACATATGACATTCTCTACCATAAATATGAGTTCCTATTATGCCTCTTTTTGAGCATTTCATTTTCACTACATTTGCTTTCATGTGGGTCATTATAAGAATAAGGCAAAGTATGCCTTCATCTCATCTGGATTAGTATCAAACCATGTATGATGGTATAAATCATCATGATTCTCAAGAAATTGTTTAGCATATGTGTGTGTGTTTGTGTATTGAACTTATCCCAAAACTCAGTATCATAAATCTTGCAAATACAGCACTGATAGCAACTTTTAAACCAAGATTACCTAGTTCTGCTGCACTGAGAGGCATTAGTGTTTCATATTTGTATGTATCTGGTTGGCTGTCATTAACCTTTTAAAGCCTAGCGGTAACTTTACGTACGACCAGGTTTAACATTAAAAAATTCTACGTGGTGCCCACATTGCGTTTATGTGTTTTGTACGGATCTCAGAACAAACAGCAACTTTTGCCTTATAACACATTAAGAGATTGGTTTTTATAACCAAAATGGAGAGTGTTTACAGCGCAGTCCTTATATAAAACAGATATGCTTCGTCTTTAAAAGGTTAATATTTCATTCCTGCTTGTTGCTTGGTAGCCTGTTGTATCATAGCAGGTGTAGCAGGCACAGATTGTTTGTATGAAACCATGACTACAGCACCTCCCTCATTTTTTTCATTTTATACTCAAGGGCAGTTGTTACTGTTCTGAAAATCTCAAATGTTATATTGACTTGAATCATTGTTTGATATGTTTGCAAACATGATTCAACAACAGAATTGAGTGGATTAGGAATAAACTAAAAATAAAACACTGTCTGGAGCACATGTCTATCTAGCAGAAGTTTTGTCATAACATCATGAAAGATTTGGTATTGTTATGTTTGTACAGATTTGGAGCGACCGAGACGTCGTCTCACAGAATTGCTGTGTAAGGCTGCAGACATGACTCCTTCTGGAGATGTGGGTGGAAGCTTAAGACAGTTCCTACTTGTATTCCTTCGTTCACCTATGAGCTTCCATCCCTCACCAGGTAATAGTGTGTGCATACAGTTGTGTGTCTATTTAAAGTGACAAACCTTTTGGCAAATTAACTGAAGGATATCTTGCAGCCTACATCTAATTATTTATGACTATAGGAAGAGTTGTCCTTTAATCCACTCATTTTAATTGCATAGTTGTATTTCTTGTTTCCTTGGTTGACTAGGGCTTATTTTGTATCAGGGGTAGGGATTTTTCTGTTTTCCACCTGTCCAAACTGTCATTAGGGTCTACCCAGCCTCCTGTCCAGTGGATAGGCGAAGTTGTTTAATTAGGAGTAAAGCAGGAAAAGGACAAAGCTATACACTTGTGCCTCTGTCAGTCATCATAGTGTGATATTTGATTAACAGTGTGGATGACTATGACTTTTATCTACTTATTTGTGTATTTATTTATTTATTTATCTATTTATTTATCTCTCTATCCATCTGTTGAACTGTTATTCCATTTTTTGTTCTTATTTGACTTCAAGTTATAAATGTGTTGTCATAATATTTGTACTAAAGGCATTTTTGTGTGAACTGTATTACTTATTTTACAGTTTGTGTGCAAAAGGTATGTTTTCCTTTATTCAGGTGAGAGTGATGGTTATTTTGTTTGGTTTACAGTCATAACACAAACAGTGCCATTTGAGTGGATGTAATTTACGGTCATGTTGTGGTTTGTGGGTTATGATCTTGATTCATCTAGTAGGTTGGTACCAGCATTGCTGGAGGAACACATTGATTCCATCTTTATGGTTGAAGTCTTGTACCCCAGAGGTGCAGCCAGTGTGCAGTATCTACATATGAAACTAAAAATGGTTCATGAAAATTGCTGTCTTCTGGAAGTGGTGCCATGTAATGTAGTTTGGTGGATCACTTTGTGCATAGTTCCTTCATGACTCATAAGACAACTTAATGCATTAAAAGTTTTGCCCAGGAAATGTGAAAATTTATCAAGTCCTGGAAATCTGAGAAGACTGTAGAAATTAGCTTTGTATTTATGGGCATATGCAGGTAGCCACGATTTATTTAACACACAAAGTGCTCTACATTCATGATTTATTTCTGTATTCATTAATTGATTATAGTCTTGTAACTTTTATTAGTGAACATTGCTTTGTGACGTAATCATGTGTGCAGGTTAACATATCATAGTACTGCTGGATTTACTAGCAGGCATGCATTCGGGGGGGGCTGCAGATCCCAAGAAAGACAA